>JANHFL010001791.1:146967-161236 GCA_032468155.1 Oxyrhabdium leporinum | reverse complement strand
TAGCCCCTTTGGTTGGCAAGGAGTCCTTTGCCGCATCCGCAGTTCGCACTTGTCTTGACCGCTTCCCTTGCGGCGCTCGGAACCGACCGGGCGCTGCTCCCTCTCTCGTGAGGGGAGGGGGGGGGAAGGGAAAAAAAAACCCCACACCACCCTCTTGCAGCGGGCGCGCGCTCGTGCCCGCGCGAGTCCCCGGGCAGAGAGGGAGGGAGGGGGCGAGCGAGAGAGCGCTCTTGTCCTTGGTGCCCTCTGCAGCTTCCTTCTCTTGCCGCTGCCGCCTTGTGAGAGTCGGAGAAGGAAAGGAGGATTGGGCTCGGCGGAGAAAGCGGGAACGCACAGTCCGTCGCCGTCGGGAAGAAAGAAGCCCGAGAGGGGAAGAGCGCGAGGGAGCCGGCCAGCCAGCCAGCGAGCAGGCGCGTGCGGGGAGGGGAACGAGCGCGAGCCCCCTCCCTTTCGCCATCGCTTTCCTCTCCCCCCCCTCCCTCCCTTTGGTCAAGTGCCCTCCCTCATCCCTGCGCTGCGGGCTCCCTTATTCCAGCTTCATGGGCAAAGTGTGGAAACAACAGATGTACCCCCAGTACACCACCTACTACTACCCCCAGTATCTGCAGGCGAAGGTATGGTGCGGTCTCCGGGCAGGGTCTCTCGCTTTCTTTTCTTGCCAGAGAAGGGCACCGAGGGCGGGCAGGGCAGGGCAGGGCAGGGTAGGGCTGGGCTACACTTTGCAGTCTTGCTAACTATAGCCTCGGAGGAAGAGGAAAGGACGGGGGGGGGGTTCCTGGGGCGGGGAGGAGGGTGCTCTTAGGGTGGCATCGGGTTACAGGCGCGCTCCCTGTTGGGGGCGCGCACATAACGCCGGCAGCCCCTTCCTGACTCTGCCTCGCCTGTTCCCTTTTAGGATGTACGTGATTGTGTGTGCATGTGTGTGTGCTGGGGAAGGAAAGAAAGAAAAGAAATGTAGCAGGCTTTCGAGCGGAAGCGCCGGGGTCTGAGTACCCGAGCTGCCTCCTTTACCCTCCTCAGGCTAATGTCCTCACGATCACCTCCCACCCATTCCCTTTTCTCTGACTCTTGACCCCTGCCTCCCCTACTCATTCTTTCCCCCCCCCACACACACACTTTCTTCCTACGCCCAGAGATAATTCGATTTTTCCTCCCTTCCTTCTGATACATATCCCAGTTGCTCCTCTCCTCCCCTCCCCAGGGTTAAATAGAGATCAGTGTCCTGATAGGCATTTTGTTGGCTCTGAGAATGTAATGAAACCTCCCTTTTCCTTTCCGTTAGCTTTTGTATTCTGAGCAGAAATAACCGGATTAAGTTTTATCATCCCGTATCCACAATTTACTGCTTTTTCTCTCTTATCATAACTTTCGACTAACCAGGAACTACTTTAAACTCTGGAACTAGTTGGATTAGGAGAGATAATATGTACATACATACATACATACAATTTCCTGAAGAACCCTGAGTTTTATTTTAAATAATAAAATCATCCATCTTGAACAAGGCAATGACGCTACAAATAATTAAAACAAAATTATTTTTTGAAAGCATCTGTATAAGCAGTCTGGTCCTGGAATGTTTAATTATGCAAATTTCAAAATCTGCCTTTGGAAAAGGTAACATTTTGTCTAACAT
This sequence comes from Oxyrhabdium leporinum, assembly GCA_032468155.1. Classification (NCBI taxonomy): domain Eukaryota; kingdom Metazoa; phylum Chordata; class Lepidosauria; order Squamata; family Cyclocoridae; genus Oxyrhabdium; species Oxyrhabdium leporinum. Next base: position 159,600 of record JANHFL010001791.1, on the reverse strand, counting down.
TAAATTGGTTGCCAGCTTCTCTGCCATACATTTTGCTTCCTCCGCATTACTAAAAAGAAAAACTAAGTGGAGGTTGATAAGTTAATTTTCCCCAAGATCTTTGACATCTCTGGTATGTGTCTGTGGATGCATGTGGAATGTCCAAAGCTGATCAGTGTAGCTGCTCTGGCATATCATGCTGCAAATCTGACAAATGCAGGGAGATTGCATCCTCTGTCTGGAATATTTGATATCTAAGTGTTCGCCAGTGAACAGCACTCCGTGCAGCATGCATGCACACGTTATGTGATATGTGTAGTACATTCTTGTTCCTGTATTGCACTAATACAGCACTGTGGAAATGAAGATTCACTATCACAGCTTTTTTAAAAAAAACTATGATTATTCAAATATTAGGCCAATCAGTAAATGTTAAAATGCTCTATAAATGATCTGTCTTTCTATCTGTGTATCATCTGCTTGCCTATCCACCTACTGACTGACCTACCTACCTACCTGCCTACCATAGTCATCTGGAAGCAAAGCATTCAGTATGTTTATTATATTAATCTGTGATTAATCAACATGGCTATATCAGCTACATTCCTATTTAAGGTGTATCATTATCCAGAAATTATCTTGATTGTGAGAATTACAACCAAAGCTTTCCTCCATGTGTATATGAATTGCAAATGAAACAATTATGAGTGGCAAGAATGCTGAGTTTATGATTGTTGGGAGTAGAGAGTATTCAAGAGTTCCTCTAGCAATTGTGGGTTTCCCCTTATGGGATTCTTAGCTTTTCGTTTTGAGCATCCTTTGTAGTAACAAGGCATTTTCACTCTGAACTTGTCAAATTTAGGTATGCATCTGAAATCGAATTGCTCCACATCAAGTTGTGAATCATAACATTTCCATCAAAAGTAGACTCATGTAGCAGGGTTGGGTTGTTTTTTTTAATCTTTTGAATTTTGAAGTGATGGTTTAAAAATTTTATAAGGATTGATAATGTTTCAGTTTCAGTAATACAGTAATTCAAATACATAATGACACGTGATTTGATATCAATGGGACTTATTTTCATGTAGGTATATGTTCAAGCTCCTACATGGCAATGCAAACTAGAAGCCTATATGTCATTTGAAAACATACACACACACACACACACACACACACATCAATTGCCAACAGGCTACATTATGAAAAATTAATTTAAAAATACAGGTAATCAAAACTTCATTTTTGCACGAGAATGTTTTTCCAATTCATTTTTGTATGCCATTACAATAACAGTAAAGAAACTACATACATATTTTAATATGGCTGGTGCGTTCTTTCTTATCTTTTTGCACTGTAAATAATTGAAGAGAGAAACTGTAATAAGCTTGCACTTGTAATTAGGATATCATCTACAGAAAAGCCTTAAGGACCATCTTCTGTGTGCTTCCTCCATAAAATATTTAATATTGATTTATGCTACAGTCAATGGCATGCCCAAAACATGTATTGTAATAATCCCTATTAAAGTTATAGTCTGAAATCATGTCAGTCTTTATCTCTTTGCTTGCTAAAAGAGGTACACACAGCCATTTAACCTACATAGGTGATACATACGACGATTGTATTCACAATTCCTGTTTCAGTGAGATTCTGTCTGGGGAGGAGGGGAATGCAGGAAAGACAACAAATTAAAGACAGTTGTGGCTGAAAAGGGACAGACATCCCAGCAATAAGCTCCATTAATTTCAGTGCCTTCAGGTTTCTCACACATCAGTAAGCTTCCACATGCTTTACATATTATATTGAGATAAATTTTAATAAACTTTTTGAAAGCTGTTGCAAATAAAAATTGCATGGCAACTACTTCATGATTATCTGTCTACAGTTAAGCAGAGAGAAAAAAATGAGGGAAATGCCCAACCCTACAGAGCTGTAGGCTGCAAGGAAATGAAGGTCTTTATCAGATCTACTCAAAGACAGATCCCTAGCCCATCTCAGAATGACCAATCATATCCCCGTAGTAAGCTCATAAATTGCTTCTGTATTCTTTCCACTGCTAAGTTCAAAGTGACTTCTAGTGTGTAGAGTCACATCAGTTGTGAATATGACCTTTAGCTATAAAAATAAAAGCAACAACAAATGAATTCTATGGTCAATAGAAATCTGGGTTTCGTTTAGAGTCTTAATTTTGTAGAATAGAGCAATTACCAATTTCAACCAAAATACAATGGATTTGTATTTCCTAGTGATTTTAAGACTCTATCCTATTTAAAATGTATGAAGCTGCTAGAACGATTCTGTCTCCATTTTTAATATCTTCATCGCAAATAGTCATAAAACAGTTTAATTATTTGTTCATTATGGATGAAAGCACAGAGCTATAGACATTGCTATGATTCAGTATTCCTGTCTCCAATTTAAAAAGTAAATTTTGTGGATTAAGGACACAGTGACTTTCCTCAGAATAGAAGGAGTTAGTTAAATAGTTATTGAATAAGGAATATTGAATATGGAGATAATTCATTTTTAGTAAGTTATTGGGAAGCAGAATGATTTTATTACTGACAATTCACAGATTAACACATAAATCTGACCTATTTCAGTTAGAAAACTAACTGTATGCTTGCATTTTTCTTCTTGAAGCTGATAGGACTTATCTTTGGCTGGATTCTTCTCAGAATAGTTATATTACTGTAAACCAACTTAAATTTTGCAATAAAACATGAGTGTTCACATTAATATTCAATATACGCCATTTGTAAACATTGATATCTACATAGCATATCTGTATTAATAAATCAGATTTGGAATTTAGTGCATATACATCTCTAAATATTTTTTTTAATGTAAAACTACTCAATAGTAGCTGAAAAGGAGTATTCCATGTTTCCTAAAGGACTACATTTTTTATTGTGGTCTCCTAATTATTATTCATTATACACACACAAACACACACACTAGTATGCTGCCCATTTTAGCAGCTCCAGGCAGCTATGCAAAATATTCAGTGGGAAAACATTAGGCCAGCATTCCTATTTAAAGAGATATTTAGCATATTTTTCTAATTTCTTAACTTATGGTCATAAACTAACTCCATCATTAAATATGTCAGTTGTAACTTCATTGTTCTATTTTAAAATTAATCATTTATTCACACTGAGACTAATCACCACATGATTTCTGGAATATTATAATTGTATCCCCCTTTTTTCCTTATTGAAACTTATTGGATTGATTGTATAAGAGTTTGAAAGAAGCAAAGTGAATTATGTTCCAGAATACATCTACAATATTTACATCATTGGGTGGAAACTTCAAGGACCCTTACACACATGGCTTTGAGAATTTAACCCATTTTTTAAATTAAAATTTTACAAGAAATACTTTTAACAATTTATTTTAGAAGAAATGTTGACTGGGAATCTCATTTGAATGTGGACCAATTACAGGCAGAGCAAGATCTATCACAGAAATGTAATGTTTTATAATTTATTTCATTTCATCATATTAGGGAAAAAGCTATGGCAAGATACTCTACCAGGAGCAATAGGAATAGTTGCTGTAACGTATGGAGAGGGGTATTCTGAATTCAAGAACTATTCTCTGATGATCTGGAGAATGAATGAATAGAACAAATCCATTGAAAAACTCTATAAACATTTCTTGGATAGCTACTTGTAAATTTAGCATTTCTGATTACTTATTGGCTTGGGCTTTAAAACAATCTGAGGATATTTTGATGAAATATGTTGCCTTTCTCACATGAAACTAAATTTTTCAAAAAGGAACTATACATAATATCACCTAAGTAGAAATTTGCTTGGCAGCAGGCGTGTCCCTTTCTCTATGATGTCTTTCCTGGAGCATCCCCTAGACCCCTATAGTTTGGCGAGTGGGGAGGCAGGAGAATAATCTTACATTCTTTTGACAGTCAAGCATAATTAGATGCAATCCACTTCCTTGCATGCCAGATTATTAATCATTATAACAAAATTATTTCTTTTGATATAGCTATTGTGCCCCCAAATTAATAGGGTTTATTGTACAGGACTATATCTGGCTGTGGTCTGCCAATGGTGAGGGGTGAAGCATGGGACACTATGCTAAGTCAGATCTCTTAATAAAATCACTGGATCACTTCCATTTTCTCAGGACCTTATTCTTAAAAGAGGTGCTTAAAGGAATAGCACAAATTCTCTTTGAGGCATCAAAATCTAAGCTTCTGAAATCTGACCAGATTATCCATTGTTTAGTTGCTGTAAGGTCATGCTGGGGTCATTTGTTGTCTTTGTACCAGATTGCTTATTAGCGTTTCACTCATTTTAATCTATAAGCACCCTGTGGTGTGGTCCTTCTTCTGTTTCTTAGTGTAAGATTTGTTAGATAGATGAGGTTTTCTTGTTGAAACCTACAAGTTAAAGACACTTCGGTCTTCAGGGAAATGAAGAAATCCAACTTAAATCTCAAAATCTATTACCCTCATTTGCACCAATTCTTTCTCCGGTTATCTTTTAAAAGCCTATAGTTTATTTGGTAATTTTGGTGGAAGATCTCTATGAATAATGATGCACTAGTATTGTTGTAATTTATTGTTTTATCCCTTTTAATGTTTACTGGTTTTGATGTTTGCAAGCTGTCCAAAGTCTAGATCAGATAGGTGGCACACAAATTTATAAATAAATAGATATTGTCTAGTTGGACTAGATGATGATTGTAATTCTAAATACCTCCCTAATTATTTCAAATGCTGGTCCTGTTGAACTTTAATGATCAGTGATTTCTAATATTTTTCCCTTGCTAATATTGTCACAAGAAATACAGAATACCAGCTATAGTTCTATAGTAACAGTGTTCTGTAACCCATTTAATTCTTGCAGATTTTACTGTTTTAGCAGTGATGAACTGAAAATCAACTTCTTGGATGTTCCTTTAAAATGCTACATTAAATGTATTTTCTATTTTTTGTAGTCTGGTTTTTTCCCCAGGGTTTAGAATGAACCCAGGTTTCCTAGATGATTCTGGAACATAATGGAAAATTTTAGATTACTTTGTATTTTCAATATTTATATTTATTTATTTGTCTACAATATTAATGTATTGATATTACATACTGAGTCTTCTTCTGTGATGCCATGTCCTGCAACAAAGTATAAGGATTAAAGACAAAAAGAGACCCAAATATATTTGTTACCTTTTCCAAGGATATTTGTCATGGTTTGGGGCAAGAGGTGAAATAATACAGGTTTTAAGGGCTAAGGCTGGACAGGAGTGAACTAACAGTTTCCAAGCCCATTATATAAATATAATTTGAGTGTCTGAGTGTCTGAGACTACCAAGTGATCCAAAAGTATCTGTTAATTCACTAGGAAGAAGCTTAGTGTTTAAAACATGAGCTCCCAACTCAAATTGTCTCCAGGGCTGAATGCCCTGGATCAGTTATTTAGCAGGAGAAGTTACTATAAGAAGTACATCAATAAGAACTCTGTTAATCAATTCCAATCATGATCTGCTCATCATTTTATTGACTTTCTTCTCAGCTGAAGCATGGGCTATATTGGTGGTATAGAACTACTCTGTATGCACTAAACCATAAAAAGTAATTAAACAATTGCTGACAACATAATGAATGATGAATATATTTTGTATAATAGCTGGACTTCACCATAAATGTTGTGCTTAACTGTGCAACATTGATTCTTATGTGCAGTGAATTAATATTCACTCTCTGTGAAACTGATTATAGTATGTGAATAAAACATAAAGAGGCCCCTTTTTATGAGATTAACCAGTTATTATTTATGAAGTGATTACAATTCTGGCTATATTGTTTCATTGCTTGCAGATAGTTGGTAATTAATCCTTTATTACAAACACCGAGAAAGTTACCTGGAAAAGGACAATTTTACAACAGTTTCTGTCTCTTTCACTTACAATGTAGCATTTGAATCCATGACCTTTATATATAGACAGGATTAAGAACTGTGAACTTGTCATTGTTTCTTCCTTTCTAAAAATCCACTTCTGTTTTGGATTTCTCTTTCTTTTGCATTGTATTTGTTATTTTAAAAATGCAATATAGTAGGAAGAATAGCTCAAGAATTCAGGAAGATTTCATTACTCTATATCTTACACTGAAGCAGCAGTGTCCAAAATAAAAGCTTCAAGGTTGTCCTGAGTAGGCTATTGAAACAGCTTTCAAGCTCAAATCACTTCCTGAGTGGTCATAAAAACCTGACTGAGTTCAAAATACTTCGTAATTGATGTTTATCCTTACATATTTGATTTGAGCGGCTTGGAGAAATCTTTGAAAATTGTGTCTTGGCTCAATCATAGAGGCAGCCACAGAGTGATAATTTGCCTAGGTGTTTTTATACTTGGTGTTAGTGACATCAGAGGAAAAGATAAATGATGCTATGGGTAAAATGTAATTATACAATCAAAGTTGTTCAACAGCTCTTGTTCTTTCCACATACCAAAGTTGAACAACCATTTTTTAGCTGAGCAAAGTGTTTTATTTTCTGGAGGGGGAAAGATCTTTATTGGGAGTTGATGTAAATTGCGTGGGAGCCTGTGAAACATTAGCTGAGTCCAGGAATTTCTGTTATTTTTCTCTTACTTGAGGGAAGCATTTGTCAATCTTGGCAACTTTAAGATGTGGGGACTCCCAACTCCCAGAATTCCCTAGCCAGAAGAGCGGCAACCAAGACAACAGTTGGATAAAAGAAATCTGAGCCCTGGGCAGAAATGTAATTTTAAAAAAGCATCTCAGACATGACCGTCCGAGGTATCATGAAAATAAAGGGGGAGGGATGGGGAAGCGCATTCAGTCTGGCAAGATTCAATTACAACAATTGTATCATAAAAATAATATTGGCTTTCATGTCTCTACAAGTTTGGCCTACACTGAAAGGCTTACAGGTGGGAAGAGGACAGTTGGAAGAAAGTTCCGGAGCTGCTTCTCCTCACTCTTCTGAGAGGCTGTCTACACAGGTAGAGAGAGTCTTGCTATGCGGAAGGAAACAGGGTTTATTTTTTTGCCTTTCAAGTCTTTTCAGTGAACCTTTTCACCAAGCAGTTGGCCATAATGGCATTGTAGAGTGGGGAGGAAAAGGTGTACTATTTTTAAAAGCAATGTTTCCTCTGATTTACCTGTACAGTTTTAATTAGAGAGGTATATCGGGGTTTAATGCAGAATAATGAGCAATTATCTCAGTTCAAAATTAGTTACATAACTTCTGGTGTGTGTGTGTGTGTATTCCAATGCAATTAGCTAGTTTAAGCCCACTGATTTAAATGGACTTACATTTAGTTTCATTTTAGATTATGACTATATTAAATACTGATGACTCAGTCCATTTTTAGCCTATTGATTATTGGTGGTTGTGTAATACTATTCCTTCCTATCGAGTGTCCCAATCTAAATTGGGTCCCCAGAGACTTTCCTTTTGTGATAAAGGAGAAGAGAAGCCCAACAGCACCCCACCCCACCTCCATCAGCACAGAAACTTAAGAAAGTCCCAGAGAATTAGGTGAGATCTTTGAAGAGCCTATTCTCATTTACAGGTTTGAGATTTCCCATAGTCTACCTAAAGCACTTCCCATTCATTAGCTCTGTACATTTTCATACCCCTGGAAAAGAGGCCAGTACTATTTCAGGATAATAGTGTTGGCTAAGAATGAGAGTACCGCCTAAGGCAACTTAATGAGGTCATGGTTAAGTGATACTTTGAATGAAGGACTTCCTATTGTGTATGTCTTGCTTTTATGCATTTGGTGCAACTGTTTTCAGTATGTAAAGTACATTGTTCAGGGATCTGTAGTGTGCAGCTGGGAGATATAATCTGTCTTTAATTACAGTTTGTGTGTGTGTGTGTGTGTGTGTGTGTGTGTGTGTCTTTGAGGCACTTTTGACTACTGGTGACTACATGGACAAGGCCATGCAGTTTTCTTGTGCTGTCACCATGGTTCAGACGTGGTTTGCCAGCAGGCTGCCTGGCCCAAGATCAACTGGCTCAGTGCCAAAGGCAGGACTAGAATTCACGGGGTCTCCTGGTTTCTGGCCTGGGGCCTGGAAGCACTAGGCCAAACTGGCTTCCCAGGGGGCTTTTCTGCCTTCTGCCCTAAATCAGTATAATTTTTTTTAATCTGGCCTATTAAAAATTAACCTTTTTGATCCTCCTTTTCCAGCATATAAGACAACAAGATTACCCATGAGCCGAGGTTCATAAGTGTTTCTGGCAATTAGTAGGCTCCTAACATTGGACCTCCAGTAAAGAAAAAAACACAACTATTTCGTTTCTACTCGTAATCTTTTAATCTCTCGTTGTTAAACATTACAATCATAATGATAATGTGTTTCATAAAGTGCCTATTCATAACATTGCTACAAATTTTTATATTCTCATAAATCGCAACTGAGAATGACTTTGCTTTCTTACTTCTCCGCTTTTGATCACAACCGTTGCATTTTTAGTTACTTAGTGAAAGCTGAGAGAGGAGAGTCAAAAATATGTCCCTTTCAAGAATGTGTCCGAACTAGGAATTTATCAAGTAGTAGCCTGCTAAACGGTTATGTTGTGTGTAACCTTGGAATGCACTCTCCCATTTTGAAGTTTGCCATTTTTTATTTTGATTTAACTGATTTAACTGTATTGTTTATGATTCTGTTTCTTGTTTTTTCTTGTTTTGATTTGTTGTTACTGTAATTGTGTGCACCGCTCAAAGTTACAATGTCAGAATAGTGCAAGTCACAATATTCCCTGTGACACTCTAGGGAAGTGAAAATTGAACTGTGAAGAAACCGGGAAGGAGGAGAACAGACACTTCTGGACGCTCTTCCAAGCTCCTGTTTCACCCAGAGCTCTTTAACAAGACGAAGTGATGTGTTGGATTGCAAGGATTTGTTAACAAAATGAAATTCGGTGTAGAGAAAAGTACAGCACTGCCCTTAGGGAAGAAAAACCAACGGCAAAGTACAGATTAGGCGAAACCTGACTCAATAGTAGTAACCGCGAGAGGGACCTTGGAGTCCTAGCGGACGGTCCCTTCAACAGGAGCCAGCTGTGCGCGGCGGCAGCCAAAACGGCAAACACAATCCTCGGTTGCATCAACAGAGGCACAGAAGCAAGATCAGGTGAAGTATTAGTGCCGCTTTGCGATGCCTTGGTGAGACGCTCAGACCTGGCCCCTATCCGTCCCCGCTCACAGCGAAGCCTCTTTAGCTAGCCTTTCCTCCCACTGCTGCTGGTGAGACCAGACTTTCTTTAACAGAATCCCGGTATGTACTTTCCACCTGTAGGTAGTCTTCATTAAACATATTGTGTTGGGGTTTTTTTTCAATTTCTAGGCTACCCAACTGCACAAGACTCTTTGCAGATTACAAATAAAAAATAAAATAATAAATGGCAAAGAAAAAAGAAAGAGCGGCGACTGTTTAAGATAACTATAATATACTTTTAGGCTCTTTAAAAAAAGAGACGCCTGCATGAAAATGCAATAAATCTGCTTTTTGCTCATTATTCATAATCTTGAAGCATTTAACATCTCTGTTCCTCTTGCATTCCAGACTCCATTGATTAAAACTCTGGCCTAACTTTCATCCATTACTTTCCTTGCAGGATAAGTCAAATTCTTTTAACATTAAGTTCCACTCCATCAATTTCCCTGAATCATCTTCTCTACCAACCCATAATTACTTCCAACTGATTCCCTCAACTTCCAGCCGCTTGTCAATCAAAAGGCTTAACTCGTGCTTGCTTGCAGTGGTATAAAATCATTGAATGATCCAAATTCTCCACACTGTGAATTATTGAAGGAAATGAAGGAGTAATTGAATAGAAGGAGATTTTTTTTTCCCTCTTCCTCTCTCAAACACTCTTGGCAAAAGCAATGCTTAAATCTTTTTCTACGAGGATTAACTTGGAGACCAAAGTTCTCAACTAAGTTTGAAGTTAGGCCTGTAGAAATGGGCAGCAGATGCTGTCGGGAGCCAAGTTCCTTTAAGCTTCGGTAAGAAGGCTGAACAATGCAGTGATGGGGCTTTTATTAATGTTGACTCAAACGTCTGTCCTTTGGCAGGAACAACAGCACAACCTCTCTGACCAATTTCTCTCACTATACACCTCTGAGGGGGTCCTGATGAAGGGACGTTCTGGCTGGGCTCGCTGCTAACGCTGCCCTGTTCTTCCCCCTGTATTCCTGAGACACTCCGCTGGGCCGAAATGCACACCACCCTCCACACGTATCTAGAGACGCTTCACCATTGCCGATGACCCATTCTGTTCTGTCCGCTCTCCAGATAGTATCAATGGTTATCCAAAGGATTGTGTCCATCGCTGGCTTTGAGCTAGTGGAAAATATGTCTTTGGCAAAGCATGGCACCATAGGTTTTAAAGGTCCAAAACAAAACCTTAAAATATATTTTGTTCTCTCTCTCTCTCTCTCCCTCTCTCTCTCTCTCTCTCTCTGTCTCTCTCTCTCTCTCTCTCTCTCTCTCTCACTCACACACACACACCTCTATCTCTCTATCATCTCTCTCTATTTTTTCCTAGGTCAATTTCTATATCAATTTCTGTACTGGCTAGGTTGGAACCGAGCTTGGAGCACAAGCCCAGTTGTCATTGACTCTGTTAGGCATCAGGGCTATTCAGCGTCTGGTTTTCAGTTGCCGTCTTCATATTTCCTCTCTGGGTGTCTTTGGGTCGGTTTCTGCTTCTTGGCAGCTGCCTGGACAGTCCCTGCCGTTTTCTTAGCAAGGTCCTCAGAAGTGGTTGGCCATTGCCTCCTTCCTAGGCTGAGACGGAGCGACCAGCCCTGGTCCTCCAGCTGCAGCTCAAGGCAGGACTGGGACAGACAGGCTCCCCTCTTCCAGCCAACGGTGCCTTAACCGTTGCACCAGACTGGCTCTCCCTGTCCCTGCTCCTGGAACTGGGCTTTAAGACTGGGGTTCAGAAAAATGAAGAGGGCCCATCAGCAATCAGCAGCTTCTGTACCTCTTCGTTATTACCTGTTGGTCACTCAGAATTTGCAGTGCAGTCCAAATACAACAGCCCTGGTTTTAATCCAAAACCGTGAGCCCTCAAACATTTACTTCATTCTTCAAGGAGCCGTTCTCATACCACTTTAATACATAAGTAATATCGTTTGCATTCGATTTGATTGCAGACGTTTTTATTCAAATCGTAACATTCACGGTATTTTATTGTAAGCCATCAGAGAGCTTCAGTCCGTGCGCGGTTTAAATACATTTCAATAGATAAATAAAAGGCAAAACAAGAATCTTTCACTCTCCACTTATCACCCTGTCGCAGACTGAAAGTTCTAGGCTTAGCGTCAATGGCACCTTATTTTGTAACCGTCTCCTTGATGTCTGGAGACTGTTAAGAGGGGAGAGGAGCTGATCTTTAAGGCGGCACACACAGCAGGTGAGAGGAAAGCAGAGCAGCTTGTGCCTCTAAGCTATTCTGCTCATGTAGGTAAACTGCTCGAATGAGAGTTGACGTTTCTTTTAACTGAATTTATTTCAATAAACGCAAAACACCTTACAAAAACTAATTTGTACCTAATGTAGTATGTGCACAGTGCTGATGGCATGAACAGAAATCAGAGAGACGTTTGGGGGGGGCTAATTATTGGGAATGCTTTTCTTCCTCTGAAACTAATTAATCAGAATGTAAAATGAGAAGCAGCTGTGCTTATAGCCTATGACTCTGTATAAGACTGTTTCTCGTCTCCACTGTTAATCAAGTCAAATCTGCTTTCTATTTTTGATGTAATTTGTCTGATGTAATTCCGATGGAAGGATTTTAGGAGGGAGGAAAATTAGGAAATCTCTAAGGATTTATTAAGTACTTGAGAGTATCAAGTTTTGCATCATATTGTGTCAATCTATCTAATAGAGCTATTAAATTCTTGAAACAGACAGAAAATCATCTTAATTCAGGTTTTAGCTTAATGTGCACCATTTGTACTTTAATACTAAAAAAACCCACATTTTTCTATGGAAAAGTTATCTACTAGTTGAAAGGTTACCCACTATGAAAAGAAGAGAATATGTAATTCATAACCCTCTCTAGTCAAAAGCCCTGGCTCCTACAGCTTTTTAAAACAAACTTCTTTCAACCCAGAATATTTGGGGGTGGGAGGGGCGGAAAAGAACTTAACATAAAGTCATCAAGCTTAGGGCACGGATAAACTCTTGCATTAATTACACCAAATTCTTAATCCTGTTCTTACTGTTTTGGGTGTTGAGGGAGATACAAAGTTCGGTCTCTTGCTCTTCCGATGGTCTCAACCATTGTTACCTGACGGGATGTGTCTTAAGGACTGCTCTTATTGCAGATGCCACTGAAATGGCATCAGGGAAGGGACACAATGAAGAGAAATAGAGGAGTTTGGGGGGGGGGGGAATCACCTTTATTGAGTGAAAACCAGACCTTGATATAATTGAATGCAACCCTAAAAGCTATTTAGTTCTATTTCTGAATTATTTCTTATTCAGAATATTCCATACAGTGCCTGGGGTTAGGTGGATTTTAATGAAAAGGGTCTACGAAGCATAAAATGGTTGATAAAATGGTATTATTATTATTATTATTATTATTTTAAATTTATATACCGCCCCTATTCCGCAGACTCGGGGCGGTTCACAGCAAG
>JANHFL010001791.1:113138-125113 GCA_032468155.1 Oxyrhabdium leporinum | reverse complement strand
TTTTTTGGGTAGGGGTAATATTAGGCCCACCCCTCAAAAATTAGGATTGGGCTTATTATTGGGGTGGGTCATGCTTTCAGAGAAACAGGGTAGTAAGACAAATATCCATCTTCAGCCAAAGTCTATTATAGTTTCTGCATTAAAGGCACAATTAGAAAAAGCTATGATGGGGTAATTTTTACACTTATTCACATGACAAATTTACGCGCGTGTATGTGTGTAAAAATTGTTCTGAACTGAAAACAAAATTTGAAACTCATTTTCATCTCAGGTTTATAAAAGAGTTGCTGATCATGTGGAGCATTATTTACCACACAACCTGTATAAAAAAAAACAACCTAAAGGGATTATTTTTGAAAAAGATGAGAATGCTGAAAGTGTTCCACAGCAAGCAATAGTATCAGCAAATAATTTTGGCAGCCAGTATCTATAATTACCAATAGAACTGTACTTAATAAATAGGCAACACAAACATTTACTTCAATCACACTGTAAGCAACATAAAAACAGCTCACACACACACACACACATTTTCTCATCCAACACCTTGAATAGAACCCAGAAGCCTACCAATATCCCCTGCAGCTCATGTGATATGGGCAGCATTACATGGAGTACCAAGATACAGAGGCCTACTGTAACTTCCAAATGTTCCTCAAGAGCCAGTCCATGTAGAAGCGCATTGCAGTAATATCAGGTAAACTTTGACTTATGGTGTAGAAACCAGTCAAAATTGTGACAAAGTCATTCATTCGTTCTTAAGAGTTCTTCCAAAGCATATTTGTGTAAGGGACGTTGTATTTAGCTCATCCTGTAAACAAACAAACAAAACAATTTTTACGTGTAGAAAACTGAATATTCAACCATTAAGAACTACCTGTAATGGGCTCTATAGTGCAGTCATTCAGTGAGTCATCAGTGCCTGCAGCAGATTTTATTATTGTTTTGTTACAGTGGTTAAGCAAATCATATGGTTAAGTGAATCCAGTTTCCTCCATTAACTTGGTTAAAAGCTGGCTGAAAGAGTCACAAATGGCATTCACATGACCTGTGATGCTGCTACCATCATAAATAAATGCCCAAATCATAATCATGTGACTGGGTATGCTGCAATGGTTGTAAGTGAGAGGCCTGGTTGTGATTTTTTTTCAGAGTTGTCATAACTATATCATCGCCGATTGTCTCCGCTTGCCCAATAAGGATAGCCAAGATTGGCATGCTCCAGTCCCATCTATTAAATAGTGGGAGGCAGAAAGCATATATTCTCTCTCGGAGACTGTTCAATATTCCCCTGAGATCTGGGTGGCTCTGCCCTCGGCCACTGAGCCAGGATGCTGCATTATTAGGACGTGTTAAAATGCATGAAATGAATTTTCACCTTAGTGCTGCAGGTGTTTATATATGGTTTTGTTTTTGTTGCTGGGTGGTGGTGCTTTTTTGGCATTTTTATTATTTTCAACATTGTTAGCCACCCAAGAATTGCTTGGTCGGTGAGCAGCCAAGCAAACAAATTTATTAATTAAGACCTTTATCACTTGCTCTGCTTTCCACCTATCAATCAGAAACTGGCTGGTCTGTAGTTTTCTGAGTCGTGTCCCCCCCATCTTTTTTCTATATTTTAAGGCAGACACATTTGCTCTTCTCCAGTGTTCTGGCTCTTTACCACCTTTCCAGTTTTTCAAGTACATATAGATTTTGCCATACATAGCTTTTTCAGTATTCTAGGATAAAATTTAACCTGGCCTGAACATTTAAAGTCAAAGTAAGGAGGTATTACATGATCAAGTCTTTGTTAAACTTCCATCCTGCACATTCATCCTGCTCTTCACAATTTCCCGTGAAACACACTTTCTTGTTGGAAAAGACTGAACCAAAATAGGAGATGGGTAGATCTGACTTTTCTTTAATGCCTACTAGTAATTTGCTATCTTTATATTTGTTATGCACTGGTTCTTTTGTTTTTATTTTGATGATACCTAAATATTTCTGTGTTGTTATTCTTACACAATTTGCCAAACTTTGTTCATTCTAAACATCAGCATTTCGGATAGCCTCTCTGCAGTTAAGCTGCCTCTATATAGTCTTCATCGGGCCGTGGTGGCGCAGTAGTCAGAATGCAGTATTGCAGGCTAATTCTGCCAACTGCCAGTTCGATCCTGACCGACTCAAGGTTGACTCATGCTTCCATCCTTCCAAGGTCAGTAAAATGAGGACCCAGATTGTTGGAGGCAATATGCCAACTCTGTAAATCGCTTAGAGAGGGCTGTAAAGCACTATGAACCGGTATATAAGTCTGAATGCTGTTGCTGTTACCATTGGTCTCCTGATCTTGCTTTCCATTACTGCAATGCTATTGATATTGAGAAATAATTCTTCCAGTTAAAATGAAGGTATTTATTCCTGAAGATGACAGTATAAAACTAAGTAAATATAAATCTAGTTGCATGTAAAACCATAGCAGCGCATTTCTATTAAGTTTTACATAGACACTTAAAGTATTTTGTCAAAGAGCACTTCTGCCACATGTACAGACTGTCATAGGTGCCCTGAGTTGTGCAAATAATGTGGAGATGCAACTGTAATAATAATCCATTATTTAGATTTTAATCAGTTTAGGAACTAAACTTCCATTGCCATTCTTATGTTCCTATAGCAAATTTGGCCCTGTGTGAATATTAGTGAGAGGCTGGAATTTGAAGACTTTTTTGGAGAGGTTTTGTTGCTTTGTATAATAATTGAACAATGTAGCATGATTCGTGTATGTCCTCCTTAAAGAGGCATGCCCAGGGGTTTTGATGGATGTTACTGTTGGATTTTGTTTTACTATTTTTCTAATTTGAATGCAAACCTTCTGCTGCATTTGGTTACCAATATTTTTATTATTATATTGAGTTACATAAAACATTACAGAGGTTGAGTCGTGCTACTTGGAATATTCCTTTTCATTTTTACCACCCTCCCCTCACATTTTTTGTAAACCCCAAAGCAAATTGGGGTGGGGGTGGAGTGGTATGGAGAAAGGGAGAAGGCGGAATCTGATGGACATTGGTGGTTGCCATGTCATCAAAGGAAGGGGGAAAAGTCAGGAGTCTAGTAGCATCTTTTCCAACTGACATGTTATTAAAAGGCATAAACTGGAGCTCACTTCTTCAGATAGGATGCATTCCAATTTTTAAGTACAAATAATTTGGATTGCAGTCTCGTTTAGTTAAGTGGGTTTAATTCTAAATAGTTCTGCATAGGATAGTACCTCAAAGTAATTGTTTTATGTAAACCTTCTGAAGGTTTTACTGA
This sequence comes from Oxyrhabdium leporinum, assembly GCA_032468155.1. Classification (NCBI taxonomy): domain Eukaryota; kingdom Metazoa; phylum Chordata; class Lepidosauria; order Squamata; family Cyclocoridae; genus Oxyrhabdium; species Oxyrhabdium leporinum. The sequence goes on along the minus strand of JANHFL010001791.1, from coordinate 121,819 downwards.
TATACTGCAGAAAACCCTGGAATGCTTTCTAAGTAATAGCATCCTGTGACACAAAAGGCCAAGACTCCCCTTTCAGAGCTCTCTTTTCAGGATTAAGTGCCTAATCCTTTAATCCCTATAATTGGGTCTACTATCATAGGGACTAGGGTTTTAGGAAATATTAGAATTGTATGTAAAATGATTGAATTTCTCCAAATCCTAATTTTAGTTCAGATTTTTTTTTAAAAAAAGAGAGCATTTGTTTTCATGGAAACCTTTATCTTCTGGAAGCAACATTGCAGGGTCTACTTTTCCATTCCACTTTGCAGATTAGCCTAATATGGATAAAGTATGTGAAAAGTCTTCATATTTTTTATTTGACCGTCAGAACTTTGAACTCTGATGCTAAAGTCCTCTAATCTACAACATTAGATACAGCAGCAGCAGCAAAAGCTGACTTAAGTACTGTATAATACACGAGGGACAATTAACTATACACACTAAATTCAGTGTCAATCTTCTTTTAAAATGCTGTCCTAGCAAAATCTGCACATGCTTAACCAGGGTTTACAATTGCAACTGAGCGGTTCACACAACATATTAAACAAAAAGAAATCACATTTGTCTTATTTTCTTCTTAAGAGCTGTTTAAAAGATCCCATTGATGGTGGAAGCAATCTGAGGACCAGTGGTGTGAGAACATGAGCTTATTAATACAGATTACATTGAAATTATGTATTTCTGATGAGCAGTCAGTGGAAGTGAACAGTGGGTGAAACTAACTGGATTTCCCCCTTACTGCTTCAAACTATTTTTAAGAGTTGTAGGAGTGCTGTCACGCTACAGAAGGATTTGGATAGTGCTGCAGTCATTCAAAGTCTGAATTTAGAATGTAGTTGTAAGGTCTGAATGTAATTCTTGATTCATTTGCTATTTGAGGCATATTAGTTGCAGTTGCACAGCAACAAGTCCTATTTTGCCAGAAATAAAACATTTACATTCCAGTGTTTCTAATTCACAAGAGTGAGATTAAGCTTCCCAAATTACAAAACACTGAAGCTGGCATAACTCTTTAGCTGTGCAATATTACAAGGCAGTGATTAATATATAGCAAACTAATAAATGTTTATAGAATGAGAATGAAAACCAATGCATCCTTATTTCAGAACCAAGTCCCAATGAACCTAGCTTTCCAGTTGACATACATAATTACATATTCCTATTTCCTGAAGTTATGAACCTATTTCAAGGTGTTAATATTAGTGTTACCCAAATGTCTGTTAGAATTTTTAAAAAGAGTTACTTTGTGCCAGTTATCTCTCAGCCCTAAGAAGAAGACAATGGCAAACCACTTCCGAATTCTTGTCAAGACAACTGCAGACTTGTTCAGGCAGTTGCCAGGAGTCAACACTGACTCAAAAGCACACACAGAGAGACATTTTTTGTTATTGTTGAAATTCTGGAATTAGGGTAAAGGTTATCTTGCCTTGTAGTTTTGGAGTTCATTCTTTCAACTTTGCTGTCAAAAGCCATCAGTATCCCCAGGGGCAGGAAACTGTTGGCATTCCAAATGTCTAGCAGGTAACCATTACAAATATATTTTCCTACCCCCGTTTGTATTTTTTCTTCTCTGTATGGAAAGACTTAATTATACCCTATCCTTTTAAGTTGGAATTAAATTTCCCAGTATCTTTCCCTGTCACATAATCACAGTTGCCCTAACAGGGGAGTCTAGAAACGCACAAATAAAAACAAAGCACAATCGATGCTGCACTTTACATTTGAGAAAGGCAAAGCGCGTTTATTCATCTCGTGTTGCCTAATAAAGGGCATCTCTTTCTCTCACGTAGTATACAGACTTAATCGTTTAGCAGCAACCTGCTTGCTCGACGAACAGCGGGGTCTGGCGTTTTTCAGAGCGTTTTCACATTCCAGGTCTGCGCCCGTATAAGGATCCTATGACTGGAGATCACACGGCTTCAGCCAAGCGCTCGAGTTCCGTCAAGAGTGGGGTGGCGGCGGCTTCTATTCATCCTTGCATCCTTGTTCGCTCTTCTGCCACAAGGGTATTTTCGAGGGAAGGAAAAAGAGCTCTTGCGTTTTAGTTTCAGCCCTTGGTGTGGCGCTAATCAGAAGTTTTTTACTTCAAATACTCCAAAACTCTTTTGCGGCGGCGCGGATGTCTCCTTCAGGGATTTTAGGTTATTGGCTTTCTTTCATTATTGGCACTGGCGCTGCCCTGCCAATAATCGCGTTGGTTGGGGGTGGGGGGGGGAAGAAGCGAGGCGCTCTGCTAACGTCCGTATTCAACCCTTGTTTCTCTAAACCAAAGTGAGCAAGGAATGGACTTATCCGGTGACACTCGCACAAAAAAAACAACAACAACCCGAAGCGGAAAATGGTTGCTGTTGCTCTTTGCTCAGTCCCCGCCATTGCTCGCACGCCAACCAGAACCATCTGAATTGTGTTGGGTTTTTGTTTTTTTTCCCCCTCCTACTACGGTATCATCTGAGCCCTTTCGGTGGCATTAACTCCTGGCTCTAGTTTTCAGTAGTTTCGGGTGATGGGTTTGTCTTAAAGACACTTAAAAGAGCGGCCCGTTTCCTACGAGGCGGCTAGTTTGCCCCTGAAGTTAATATCAAACTTGCTTCGTCCTCGCCCTCGCCGAAATTCACTTTTGCCATTGCTGCTTCCCACCCAAGCAACACCCACCCGCGCTCCTTTTGTGTCGGCCGGTGTGTGTGTGTGTGTGTGTGTGTGTGTTTCGCGCTCCGCTTTAGCTGCACACGCACATATGGATCCCGGCCCGGGCTCGCCTGCAGACAGAACGGCCCGGGGACCCTGCCTGCGGAACGCGGTACTGCCACCCTTGGCTCCCACCGCGAATCGGAGAGCGCGCGCGCCGACTGACTGGCTACCCCGAGGAATGCGCGGTATGCACGAGGCAGAAGCAACCATTCGACGGGACGGGGAGGGGGGGACGGGAGCGGCCCATGTCTGCGGCGGGCTCAGAAGCGCGCGCGTTCCGAGCCGTCGCGCGCGGTCCGGAGGAAGAAAGCCCTTTGGCGGCCTGTGCCTAGACGCCGAATAGCCGCCGCCGCCGCCGCCCGGGAACGGCTCGGTGTCTCCCGACTTAGTTGTTTCGACTTCCCCCCCCTCCTCTGCTCGGTTGCGCGCTCTCTGTATGTTTTTCCTCTCTCTCTCTCTTGCTCTCGCTCTCGCTCGCTGGCTGGGCGGTGGTTGAGGCCGCTGGTGGTTAGGATCGATTCTGCTTGTTGCCTTAAGTCGCCACGGCGGACAGCGGCAGTATCGGGTGGATCAATGAAGGGGCATTTATGGCAGGCTGGCCAGCTGAAGCTGTAGGCTCAGCGCTGCTCCGCTGCCGCCGCCGGTGATCCCAGGAGAGGGAAGGAGGACGACGGGCGCGTTGCATGAGAGTGAGCCCGGGGAGAGGGGGGTGGAGGCAGAGCAGCAGGCGGAGGCGTCGAGCCAGCAGCCAGCTGCAGGAGCAGAGACCCGTCCCAGCAGCCGGGGAGAGAGAGGCGTTTTCCAGCGGTCGCCTCCCTGAATCGCGCCCCAGCCAAGTTGCTTTCCGTCCGCAGGGGAAGTTCGGGTTTAGGCTGGGCAATGATTTTCCCCAATAGCAGCAGCAGCAACTCTGCGGGCGGCAGCCGGACTCCATATAGGAAACAGGTAAAAAAAAAAAAAAAGAAGGAAAAAAAAAGAAAGGGGGAGGAATCAAGTTGCAGTTTCTGTGCGGGGGGGGCAGGTTTGCTGGTAGGGAGGGGCGCGGAGGAAGAAGAAGGGGTGGGGACTTAATTGTAGTTGGGGCTCGATCTTGAGGATCGAGTAAGTGAATCGAGCGCTCTTTTTTTTTTCCCCTCCCCGGTACGAGCTTAGCTGTCTTTTCCCTCTTTGCTTCTTGCTTTTCCTTCCTGTCACGCTTGGATTCCCACTTAAAAAAAAGAAATAACGCCGCCTCTTTGTGTTCTGGCAGGAGATTCCAGACTGGGCAACAACATAAAAGTCTTGGAGAAAGCGATGTTGTTTCAGGATAGGGAAGCCTAAAATCGAGTAATAAAGCCGCCTCCTCCTCCTCCTCCTCCTCCCGATTGCTATCAGGGAAAGGGAGTGTACGGATAAACGTCTTAGAAAACGAAAGTTTCAGCCCGGTAGTGTCTTATTTGTGTGGAAATAGTAAGGAGGGAGAGACGTACCCCAAGCAAAAAAGACATTTTTTTTTTCTTTTTGGAAAGAAAAAGAGACAGAAAAATTAGACATTATTTATACCACCGGGCGGATGTGGATAATCGTGCCAAGGCGCGGGTTTCTCTAACTTAAAAATTAACTTGTAATAAGACACCCCTTTAAGTAATTCTCGGAGATGTGTAATTGAAATTGCATACAATAGTGCCTTTTATCCATTTGCTATCTGTATTGAAGAAATGGTTAAAATGGCTTTCACACAAAATTACTATTGCTTTATTTGTTTCCTCTCCCTTTCCAGACTACAAGAAAATTGGATTCTAAGAAATATGACGAGTTTCAGTCTGACATGTTGATTTAATTCTGCCCCAAACAGACATTCTAGTAGACTGTGCTCCTAGAATGGTTATGTCAATATCCTGTTCTAAAAAAAAAAAAAAAAGTGGTTGGAGAAAGGGATGTCTAGCTGCCTTCCAAAGTGTTCCTTATTCATGTAAAACAGACCTCTCTCCATTCCATTTTAATTTAGCCTCTTCATAAAACTATTTTTCTCTTCTGGGCATGCACATGCATTTAGAAACAATATCTTTGTTAAACGTGAATAGCAAGAAATTTGACTGGAACAAAAATTAATCAGTGTCTTTAGAACTGGACTTTCTATCATTAGAGCTGTGATCCTGATTGCTTCAGTGAGATTACCCTGTGACAGAATACTCCTTTATTTTAATTTAATTATGTATAAGTGTAGGGGTTGTTGATGATGTTGCTAAAGGTTTCGTGGAATATTAGTTTAATCTTTAATGTTTCTCATTTTGTACATAGCGTGATGTTAACAATTTCATAAAACATTTTGAAGAATGGGCAGATTTCTAGCATATTTTTAATAGTATTATGTTCTGGTTTTAAATGATCAGTTGATATAATTAGGGGAAGGTCTTCTAAAGAAAAAAAGGCTATGTAAATAATACAGTAGTGATCACAGTCCACTATTTATTTATTTTTTTGCAAATACAATGTAAACAAGCATTTGAGGGAGTCGAAAAGTAAGCCAAATCTTTTAAAAAGTTTTGTTGTTCATTGATCCATCAGTGATACCATAAGAAGGTAGTGATGAAGGTGAAGCTCTGGGAGAGAAAAGAGGATGAATCTTTTACTGGAAGGCTGTATGTTTTGCATGCAGATGCTAATCAGATGATGGACTGGAGCACACAGATAAGGATAAGGTGCACTTCTTTCACAGTCTACTCCTTGAATTCAAAGAGCTAAAAGGGTTGAATGAATCAGAAAAACAAACAGACTTCCCTTTCAATGAGGAAAAGGAGAAAATGAATGTAGGCCTAAGACCCTGGGTACCAAAGGTTTGTTTCATTGGCATCCAGCCGTTCTTTAGTGAAACACTTCCTACTTAGGCTGGGGAAGGCTGAGTGTGTAGGCATTCTAGCTTGTATAAGCTCCTGTTGATTTTAATTGGGGCAGACTTTGGCCCATTGTCATTCAAAACGTGCTTCTTTATTTCTCATTCTTGCTGAAGTCTTTATCAGTTTTTGTCATAAGATCTCGAGAGATTTGGAGGAGCTATTATCACATATAAATAAGTCTGATTTTAGTGTGCAAATAATGCTACTGTACCACGTTTTTACAATCATGGGGATGATTTTATTTTTCAGCAATGATGTATTTCTGCATGCTTTTTAAGTATTTAAAAAAAACACATTGAAATGAACTACTTTTATTCTTTCAGTGTTAAATTCCTTTTTAAGCCACTCTTTATTGCTTTGAGCCACGCCATAATTTAAGGAAATATTTTTTTCTTGATAGTTTTTTCATATTTTTATATGGAGGAATGAATCTTACATTAAGTTTTCAAGAATACCATAAGCTTATATGTGACTTCTTTGGACCACTTTGCTAATTTATAATGTTGTCTTATAAATGTTCACTCAAAAGCAAATCTAACTGACTGATGACTTAAGCAAGGAAAAAGACAAGGAGTTGTCCAAAGAGATAATTTGGGGTACTATACAAAGCAACACAAATATATATTTTATTAGATGGAAATTACCTTGTACAGATAATCCTCGATTTATGACCACAATTGAGCCCAAAATTTCTGTTGCTAAGTGAGACATTTTATGACCTTGTCACATTTGTTTAGTGAATCACTGCAGTTGTTAAGTTAGTAACGCGGTTGTTAAGTGAATCTGACTTCCCCATTGACTTTTCAGAAAGTCACAAAAGGTGATGACATGACCCAGGGACATTGCAACAGCCATAAATATGAGTCGGTTGCCAAGAGTCTGAATTTTGATCACATGACCATAACATGCAACAGTCATAAGTGTGAAAAATAATCCTAAATCAGTTTTTTTTGCTGCTTTTGTAACTTCGAACGGTCACTAAAATTATGCAAATTGTTTCTGTTGAGTCCTTGCAAATATGTCCATGTTTCTTCCACGTACGTAGAAACATAATGCTACTTATACAACCTGTTCATTTCATTAAGCAATATGTAATTACACCACAGTACTTTGAATAGACCTGCCATGCTTCTTTCTGTGTTTGTACTCGGTTGTAGGAGCCTATCACACACACACACCTTTGTTTTTGGTCATTTGGAAAGAAGATGGTGTCAATTCTTGTACTCCATAATGTTTTAGCAAGGACTGCACACAGATCTTTGAAATCATCTCTTGGAACAGGATTTTCCTATATCATGAAAACAATGAAGCATGCTGAAATATTTATGTTAAGACGTAAGTTCAAAATACTTGAAATGCTGCTGAGGATATAAATAGGTCAGCTGATAGTTTAGATTTATGCTTAATGTAAATGTACATATTCCCTTCTAGTTCATTATATTTAAGACAATAGTGGTTCTCAATTGATAATATTTATTAAAACATTTTACTAATAAAAAATAGCAGCACAACTTAATCTAATTCATGTTAATTCTTTTACTTAAAATACATTTTAATCAAACAATTCTAGAAATACCTTTAACACCCATGAATAACTTACATGCTTAATGTAAATTAAATCTGTTTTTGAGGCATTTGTAAAAATAAGGATTTTTGAACAGGAGATGCAAATAATTTGGTATAGGGGCGGGGAGCAAATAGTTTTATCTATGGGAAATATGAAGATGAGTCCAATAGATATTTGCATATACAGATGTGAATTTGAATTACAGAGTAAAAAACTATACTGATTTAATTCTGAAAATAAGATTTGCTTTCCATTCCGAATGTATCTGTTGTAAAATAAATAGAGAAAGGTAATTAAGGATTTTTTAGTTCATGTTATTGTTAATATTAGAGCTTTTTTTTTTCAAATGAAAGTTGATGAGACCATGTTTATTTTATTAGTTGTTCGTAAATGTTGGTTTGAGAAGAGTTTTTATCTTATTTGGTTAAGTATTATTTTACTCCAAGTAACAACCATTCTTATTGCTCATTGTTACATTATGAGGAGTATAATACTTACTTCACAAATATAAATAGTGTGCGGCTTTCAAGAAGATTAATTAGGCATAGCTCCTATGAAAGTTACATTGATTCAGTGGTTGGCCTATGTTGGTTAATCTTGTTATGCATAGCAGGACTTGCACAATACATCAATACATTGTATAATACATTCTAAGTTGTGCTAAAATGTTTAAAACTGATAAAATCATTCCAAAGAGATAAGCATCTATTTTGTGGTCCAAATTATAACTTCACTCTGCATTTCTCACTCTTATAAAGTTCATTTTTCATTGTTGAAAGAGACAGATTTAAGAGAGTAGATATGTTAATTTCTTAGTTTAATAAAATCATCTTTAAGAAAGGTCAGATACGTTTTGAAAATGTTCACAGTAAACTTTTACAAAAGGAAGAACCACGCTCTTGCAGCTTAATCTTATTCCTGGAATTAACATTTTAAAGCTACATGCCCACACATTTTACGGATTAACAATTCAGTCATCAATCCACAATCATTCACTGAGGAGTAATCCTATTAAAAATGGGAGCGAGGAATCCTTCGGCATCAGTTTCTTGCACAGGATGTAATCTCAGTAGAGAAAACCAATTAGTGTTGTAATCATAGAGGCATTTCTGTTGCTGTTCCTGAACATGAATTTCTTGATCTGGAAACAGGTCGGTTGTCGTTTTCCATGTGTGGCTCCATTGAATTATGGGCATCGTTATGTACCTGTTGTTTCCAGTGAGATTAGATTTGCCTCTTGCCTTTCCTTTAGGAATTCAAAGCAATATCCATAATATTCCTGCATTCCAGAAACCTGTAGGGAGGCTGCTGTGAGGAAGCTTATGAGCTTCCATGTATAGACTTATATATAGGGCTTATATGTGGGGTATAGGCTTATGTGTATGAATTGCATTGGACCTGGTGTCTCTTCATAGAGCTGTTCATAGTAGCAGTTAGCAATTTCCTATCCCGGTGTCCGGGGGGGGGGGGGGGGGGGGGGGGGGGGGGGGGGGGGGGGGGGGGGGGGGGGG
>JANHFL010001791.1:80701-95478 GCA_032468155.1 Oxyrhabdium leporinum | reverse complement strand
CTGCCCTTAGAGGAGCTACTCCAGACATTGCCACCCCAAATCTTAGAAAATTCCTTCAGTGTATCTCCTTGTGCCTCCAGCTCTGACAATGATGATGAAGAAGAAGAGGGTGAGAGTGAAGAGGAAGCTGAGCACGAGGAAAGTCAGACCTCTGAGACACTAAAGGTATTCTTCAAGTCAAATTTTGAGCTGGGAAGGTAGGGTGCTATGTATTTATAGGCTGGGATTAAAAGAATCCAACCTCTTAGTTTTAAAAGTCATACTGTACTGTGGTGGCACAGTGGTTAGAATGCAGTAGAGCAGGCTAATTCTGCCAACTGCCAGCAGTTCGATTCTCACCGGTTCAAGGTTGACTCAGCCTTCCATCCTTCTGAGGCTGGTGAAATAAGGATCCAGATTATTGGGGGTAATATGCTGACTCTGTAAATCCCTAAGAGAGGGCTGTGAAGCGGTATGTAAGTCCCAAGTGCTTTTGCTATTTAACTGGTACCCAAAATTGCTATTTGCTAAGAAGCATCAATTATATATGCAGCTTAAAATAAAAAGTTTTTTAAAAATCAAGGGTATCTCTTTTTAAATTTCATTGTTCTAACCTACTGTCGTATGCCCATCTGCAACAGAGAGCTTTCTGTCTCTTGAAGCCTTTCCCCCACTTCTACTCAGCAGGAGAAACCCAAACCTGTCACTCAGAGAAATAAGAAACCTTGGAAACCTGATGAAGAAGATGAGGAGTTTACGGCCAATGAAGAAGAAGGTAAGCATGCTGCTTGGGATCATGGATTGACTGAACATAATGAGAATCGGAATGAGGTTAGGATTTCAGTCCAATAACATAAGAAATCCTTTCTCTTCCAGCTGAAGATGAAGAGGAAACAATAGATGCTGAAGAAAAGCTGGAAGGAAATGTGGATCACAGCAAAGAACTGGATGATCTGGCCAAGGAAGGTTCGAACAGAGATTGTAGCTTCGGATAGCAAATGGGGATTAGGACTTGGATTCCATGATCCTTCAGAACAATAATTACTGAATTGTGTTTCTGAATGTTTGCTGGACCTACAGTATGTCACAGAAGTGAGTACACCGCCTCACATTTTGTAAATATTTAAGCATATCTTTTCATGTGACAAAACTGAAGAAATGACACTTGGCTACAATGTAAAGTAGTGAGTATACAGCTTGTATAACAGTGTAAATGTGCTGTCCCCTCAAAATAACACAACACACAGCCATTAATGTCTAAACTGCTGGCAACAAAAATGAGTACACCCCTAAGTGATAATGTCCAAATGGGGCCCAAGGGTCAATATTTTGTGTGGCCGCCATTATTTTCCAGCACTGCCTTTAACCCTTAGTGATCATTCAGTGTTAACAAAATTTAAATAGCTTTTGGATGTGTAAATGTTCTACTTGGCTGCTGTTATTTTAATTATTTTAGTAGAAATATCAAAGAAAATTGGTGTGCATATTCTACTGTACTGTACTCTTGGGTTAATGGACTGCAGCTTCACAGATTTTAGATATTACAGATTTTTTTTTCTTACTTAATAATGTTTACCAAATCAAGGGTTGGTCCATTGAATTGGTATTTTACTGCAAACTAAACCAGTTATATGAATGTGTACAAATAATGCAAATGTATAATGTATACAAATAATGTATAATATATATAAATTTTTAAAGGGTAGTTAGGGGAAGTGATCACCATTAAATTTAAAAATCAAGGTTTTATTATAATGTATGCATACAATATTTCAGCTCATTCCATTTCATTTAGTCCTTGGATAGGAATAAACAGGAAATTATGTGGACAGTCTGTTGCATGATATGATGATCTTTTGGTGTACAGTATACATTTCAGAACCAATAGCCATATTTGCTTATAACTTGCCCTAAGCATCAGGCTGCTGTATATTGTATATTGCTTGATTCTTTGTGTGAGTGGGTGAATCTTGTAAGGTTGCATTCATCATTGGCTTATTGCAATATGTGTAGAACAGAATGTTACTTGTTCCTTTCCTAAGTATTTAGTTTCTAAAACATGGTCATTCTTGACTTCTGAATCTGTTTTATTTAGAAAATAATAATCCAAGTTTGCAAAGAGAACACAGAGCCACTAATGGTAGCTAGTTACATCCTCTGGCAGGGCGGGGTCAAGGAGAAGAGCTGAGGAATCAAGAAAGAGGGATTCAGCAGTTTGCCTGCATGTTTCAGATTCATATAAAAATCAGAATTCTAAAAAAAAATTGGCTTAATGGTGAGTGGAAGCAGACACCACTGATATCATGAAGCAGTATTTCAAAGATTTCCTGAAATTTGCTACTGTGATTGTATTTATCTTTTAGATTGAAAACATTTTAATGCCTTCAGTATTGTAACAATGTCAGTAGTAGTAGTAGTAGTAGTCATAAAAGCTATTATCTGCCTTCTAGTCATAGGAAGAAAAGAAAATCAATTTAATTAGCCAAGAAATACTTTCCTTTTATGGTTTAAATATTTCCATTTTGTCTGGAATCAGTTTTGATCTCGATTAATGATTTTCAGTAGAACATTCAGTGATGCAGCTTACATTGATGTGCATACTTTGAAGTCTTGGCTGACTAATTATAAATAATTATATTGGTCAATAGGATACAGCAGAGCATCTTAACTCTACTTTCAACTGAAATTACTTTGGCATCTTCCCAGATTCATAATAAGTGAGCCCCCATCATTAAGCGTGTGGGTGCATTTATATCATCTAATGTGTTATAAGCCAGAACCAGCCCTAGATGAGACGGTGGTTGGGTTTACTACAATTTTTCCTCTGGTGGGAGAACCAAAGGAGACCATCTGAAACTGATGGATCCTCAGCTTAGCGGGACTCTCTATTTGGAGAAAAGGGGGTGGGAGCCTCAAGTTCCTTCTTCTAATTAGCTAGTTGTATGTTTGCAGCAGTTGGTTGCAATCTTACTTTAGTGAGAATTTGGCAAGCTATAGGAGATGAATACTTCAATCAAATGTGAAGATTCTTCTTCTGCCCCTGGCTGCTGATTTGTTTTTTATTTATTTTCTAATCCTACATGGCAAGGATCAAATAATCAGGGATTTCAGTAATTTGAATCTCTTCCTTTTTTTAAGGAGTAAAAAAAATCAAGGTCTAATAAAGATTTCTGTTTAGGTGTGTCCAGCCTTTTCTTTCTCAATATTCACAGCAGTTTATCGTTTCTTTATTTGGGATTGGCATTAATTTCTCCTGCTGTATCAAACAGGCTTTTTTCTTTATATCACTTGATATTTCAGTCCTTCCTTTCTGTGTTGTACATGCTGTGACTTTCATTCCCATTTCGTTCTCATATGTGTTTTTATCAGCATAATTTTATAAAGAGAAGAAAGCAGGATTCAAAACACAACATCTTTAATAGTTACACTATTTATTTATTTTTATTTCTGCCATCCATACATTTTCATAATAAAAAATGTAAACATATAATTCAGAGTTCTTAGTAATCCCATGGCATTCTTATCCTAGAGAAACAATTTCAAATGCAGACAAGTGATGTGAAATTTTGAAATTATTAAATGAAATTAAAATAGTGTAATTTATGTACAGTAGTAATTTTTAAAGTATATAATTAATTTATGTTTCCAACATTGCAAATATTTTGTGTACATTGTAAATATTTGAAAATATTCTTTATTGGTCAAATGACAGTTTTTTAAAAAATAGAAAAGGAGAAATTTTGTGATCAAACACATTTTATAGCATTGCATCTACTTAATTTTTTATAACTGTACTTAAAATAGTTTAAAATACTAAATATATGGTAGTATATGCTTTCATATACTTCTATTTGATTTCTTCACATTTGTATTCTATCTCTTCACTTTTCTGATACTGGGTAACATCAAATACCAGTTGACATCTGCTCCTATGTACCAGACATTTCTTTTGCTCTCTCCTCCTACATTCCTGATCACATCAGATCTTCTCGAAATACTTTGTTTTGAAGTTGAAAACAATAGCTTCACATTTTGAAATGGGTCATTCCAGCCATTCTGGAAGTTCTCCAAGCTCAAAATAATTCAGTATTGTAGTAAACCTGTTTCATAATAGTTGGAAAAAATTGTCTTGAACTCAAAACATTTCATATTTTCATTGTTTTGCACGTGCTTATCCTGAAGAGTTCCTTAATTGGAGTTTGTAGATATGAGAAGAAAATCTAACTCCTGTAGAAGGAGAGACCGAGGAAAGGAATCAGCCTGGAGTCATTATATTCCCATAAGTGATCCAGGTTCAGGCCCTCTTCAATTCCATTAACTTTTAACTAGCACCAATTTAGTGCCGACTGTTAGTTGACTAGATTCTTGTGTATAGGCATGAGCAATAAATCAGCTTAACTGTAACTTAATACATAGCTCTGATTCTTTGTGCCTGACAATTCCCCAATAATACTGGTATGTTTCATAAATTTAGTTACAATAGCTAGCATCAATGTACTGTATTTCTAAAATTGTATTTTGTACTCAGTGCTAAGTACTAAATTCCATCTCACATCATTGATTTCTAGTTAGAGAAAAACTAACAAATTAAGTAGAAATGTATGTCACATGGAAATAGACATAATTTTTCTTGCATGTTATTTCAAATTTTATAAGAAGCATAAGAGCAAATTTTATGATAAACAAAAGAGCATCATTAAACAACAAAGTGTCTCTAATTATAGAGTAGTGTTGTTGATAGTATGATCATTGAATGGAAAGCATGTAAACTTTAGGATGCAATCTTGTGGTCCCTATCAGGGTGAATGGAAAAGATGGGTTGTTGGAGGGTGAGTAGGGGGAACCTTTCTGGATCTCTGAAACCAATAACAAAGATTATGAGGGGGAAAAAAATAACGGAACCCTGGTAATTTTTTTTCATTTTCAATGTGCATTAATAGGATATTTCTTTACCCATTGTTTGTAAGTACAGTACTCTTTTACAGATAGTCCTTGACTTATGGCCATTCATTTAATGATGGTTTGAAGTTATGGCGACCTCAGAAAAAGTGACTTACAATCCATTCTAGAAGTTATGACTGTTACACCACCCTGTGGGTCATGTGATAGCAATCCTGGCACTTGGCAATGGGCTTTGCATTTGTGGTAGTTGGAGCAGTTATGTAATAATAGCAATAATCACTATGTAATAGTGAATTGCAACCTTCCTAGCATACTTCTGATGAGCATAATCAATTGGGGGAGTCACATTGAGTTAATGAACATGTGATTTGCTTAACAACCATGGCAATTCACTTAACAGTTGTAAAAGTGTTCATAAAATCAGGTCTGGCCATGGCATGACTGCTTTACAACTGCATCAAATTACCCTATTTTTTGTACTATAAGACACTCCAGACCATAAGACGCACCTAGCTTTTGGGGAGGAAAACAAGAAAATAAATCTGCCTCTGCCTCCCAGCAATTTGCCTCCTTGCAGCAAACAGCAAGGTCAGCTTCAACACAGTCTGATTTAGCACAAGCAGCTGATTGGCAGTTGGAATGACTGGCGGTGGCGCAGTCGTTAGAATGCAGTATTGCAGGCTGACTTACTGCCCACTGCCAGGAGTTTGATTCGGACCAGGTCAAGGTTGACTCAGCCTTCTATGGTCGATAAATTGAGGATCCCAGATTGTGGGGGGCAATATGCTGACTCTGTAAACCGCTTAGAGAAGGCTGTAAAGCACTGTGAAGGGGTACATAACTCTTAAATGCTATTGCTATTGGAGAGATTGTGACAGCTCCAACTCCATTCTGAAGTGAGAGTGAAAGTTGACCTTTGTGAAAGGGGCTTTTTGGGTTACAGGAAGTTCTGATAGGGTTCTGCTTAGAGACTAGTAATATATTTTGTTGGCTGGCAAAGCAACCAAGATTATCTGGAGGTATATATTAATTTAATTGAGGGGATAAATGGAGGGCAGGTGCTACATCTCAAGGTTTGGGCAAGCAGGCAAATATTGGGCCATTTGAAGGAATATGAGGATGGGAGGCAAATTGTGACACTGACCAGCAAAAATGGTGCTAGGTGCTGGGCTGACTGTTACATAAGAGGATGGACAATTTGTTACACCTGTTCCTGCAGTCCTGGGCATCACAGTTGGGACTGCAAAGGGAATGTTACAGAGAACTTGACTCAATGTCGGGAGGCTGCAAGAGTCTGGGTGGAAGAAAATCTGAAATTGAGCAAGATGGAGTGATGGTTTGTCCTGCAACCACATTGTAGATGGATAACTCCCCTACTATCTATGAAAATTGTTGTCCTTTCCTCAAAATAGCAGCCCTGTAATTTGGGATGGAATTCAGCAGATAGAAGCCATAGATGGGGTGCCTTTCCTTAGATTTGTCTGATGCTCTGTCACTCATGCCCTCATTTGTTTGATGTTGATGAGCCAGTTTGGTGTAGAGGTTAAGATCTGATCAGGAAACCAGGAAACTGAGTTCATGACCTGCCTTAGGCATGAAAACTGGCTGAGTGACCTTGGGCCAGTCATTCTATCTCAGCCCAACTCACCTCATAGGATTGTTGTTGCAAGGAGAATAGGAACAGGAAGGAATATTACATATGTTCTCTACTTTAAGTTACTTACAAAGTAATAAAGTTGGGGTAAAAATCTAATAAATAAATAAAATGTCCTACAGATTGGATGGTTCCAATGTGTACCACCTGAGGCTGTATTGAATACTACCTGAAAATTGCAATTAGTACAAACTGCAGCAACCAGAAACACTCTTGGGCACCGTTTTCAATACAGTTAATCCTCAAGTTACGAATGTAATGGAGCCTGCCAATTAAATTCGTAACCTGAGGATTCATAGAAGTGAATCATGTAAATTGAACATGATCGCTCCCTGCGTTTGCCCACACATTCACTAATTGTTAATTCGCTAATCGAGTGCATGGGTTGTTAAGTGCAAGAGTTATCTCGGGTGGGGAAGGCCACCGGGGGGGGGTAGTGCTTATGATCTCTCAAGGCTTCCCTCAACCCACTGAGATATCTCATGCTGTCCCGTCCCCGTCCCCCGGCCTGGGTGACTTACCGTACATCGATCTCGATGATCAACAGAGCTGTCTCCTCTCCAGTCTCTCTGCTGCAGTTTTGCCTTGAGCAAAGGCTTGCCAAGGCGGGTAGGGACAAGAGATTGTGTCCCTATAGGCTCCGGTTATCCGCACATCCCTCTGGGCCTCCGTTTACGGCAGCAAAGGGCTTTCCTCTAGGCCTTTGCCATTGTAAACAGAGGCTGAGAGGAGCACATGTATCCTTCCGGGACTTCATTTACCGCGACGAAGGTTTTTTGCAAAGTTGGCAAAAAGCTTTGCAAATTGAGGGAAGCCTTTGGTGCTTCATGCCTTCCCTGCGTTTGCAAAGCCTTTTGCCGCAGATTTTGTCCAGGCCTCCGTTTGCAGATAACAGAGACCTAAAGTACTGTGAGATCATGCGAGATCAGTAGTGCAAGATCTCGCGCAACTGATCATGCATGAGCTTCCGGTACTTTAGGCCTCCGTTCTCTGCGGACGCATCAAAAGCCTGAAGCACCAAAGCAGGCCAAGAAGTTGAAGGCTCACTAGAACTTTGCAAGGTGAGTATCCACAGGTCCAGTGCCTATTGGAGACATGGCAGGGATGGGGGAAATAGGCAGGGTGAATGTTGCAGTGCCTCTGCAGTTGTTCGTCAGGGTAAAATGACTGCTGCAACATTCGTAACTTCGGTACTGTGTTGTAAGTACTTGGGTGGGAGGTTAATGTCGTAATTTAGAATGGTTGCTAAGTGAACTGTTGTAACCAGAGGATTACCTGTATAGTGCTAATTTGTGGATACTTGCAGATTTCCCAAGTACATTCAAGGTGGTGATTTTAAAGCCTTACAGTGTAAAGGGCCAGTACATCTTTGGTTTTCAGAAGGCTTTGTTCGGGAGAAGATGGTCTGGTTTCATTTGTAAATCACGAGAGATGTGTTGTTACTGCAGCACAGAAATGCAATGAATAAATGACTATCCATGTTCTAAGATAGCCATATCCTATTAGTGATCTTCGGATGAGTTGAACCACAATATGCATAATTCCTGGGCATTTTGGACACTGTTTCCACTGGTAGGGTTTATTGAAGGAAGTTGACTGACAGGAATGTCCCTTTCTTTGTACTAGGTAGGAGAAGCAGAACTTGGCAGGGATAGAAAGTATATTACAGGATATTTTTTTGTACATAGAAATTCCGAGGTCATTCCTATTTAAACTTCAAAAGAAAATGTGAGTGGGACAAAGCTCAGTGTCGCAGCATGTATTTTGCAACTACAGCATCTATCAACCCTGATCTCTCCGGAAATCTTCTCTGTTGTTCAAAGTAAACAGTAGTAGCAGGATGATTTAATTATCTGATTTAGTGTAAGGCGGATTTCTGCATTTACCTGAAGCTTGATTTTTGTTGTTCAAGCACAAAATGTGTTCTTGTCAAAAGTGGGATTAAAATCTGTTTTGCCTTGTCCTGATTTGTTGTTCTTTATCCCTTTAATAAACACGGGGCTCCATTTTTTTGGCAATCCAGTAGTGTTATAAAATGGTAAGAGGGAAAAGATTATTTTCAAAAGTTTTTTAAAAAATAAAAATAAACGCAAACCTACAGAATTATTTTTACCAGAATTGCTGACCTTGCCAAGTTACCTCCCTGTTTCTCCCCACCCAGGATTTCCGATCTTTGGAGCAGGCAGGAAAAGCTGCAGTCTGACCTAAATGCTGGTTTATTGCTTCACATCTGAATGATTTTCTGATACTAGGCTTAGCCAGCCGTCATATGTCTTATTAGGGAGTTAGTGTCTATAGACTGAAGGAGGATGATTTATATGATATTCCTTCTTAATTTATTTCCTCTTGACCCTTTTTGTACAGAAACATCATGTTTTCAGAATTCTGTTCATTTTTTATATCTTATCCCCTGGGTTATGCACTTTATATACATTCTGCCATTTATTTGCAATAATTTATTCATTAGTTGCAAGATTCTTCAGGAAATTTACTTTTGTAAAAGAGATGTGGAAGGAGGAGGGAAAGACTTGAGTAAGGCTAGCATATCTGGGCTACAAAAATCTCAGTGTTAGATAGTAGGAAGCAGAAGACTGTTTGCTACTCGCCCAGAGGCAAGCAGGTTTTTGCAACCCAGATATGGTAGACTTGAAGTTGGACTTTTTGGATTTGAAAATGACTTTTATATGACTGAACAGAGGACCAGAATGGAAAGGGGAAAGATGATTGGCATCCCCTGAAAGATGCAATTTTTCGCTGAAAAATTCCTTTTGATGTAAGGAGATGTATATACTCTCCAAATTACTGTTTCTGCATTGAAGCTGTATTGCTGTAGAGCTCTAATACTTATTAGCAAGAGGGAAACTTGTTTCTTCTTGACATTTACTTAGCATCACAATAGTAGAGGAGCTTAAGCTGCTTGAAGCCCTTATAAAAAAGAATGCTAAAATAAGGCATTAGTTCAGTGTTTGTAAGGTAAAATCCCTAAAAAAGCTGATTTATAAATATGGAACGCTTAGCTAAATTTTTAAATACACTATTTACCCCACATATCATTAGAAAAAGAAGATAGGCAAACCTACTGGCAGTGTACTGAGAATAAGAGAATGCTTATTGGAAGAAACGTTTCCTTAAAAATTTAAAAATGGATAGAAGGTAGAAACTTCTCATTTTAATAAGGAGGATATTCTACAGATATGAATCTAGTCAAGGAAAAAAGGCTTTAAAAAATACTTGCCAGTTTCATAGCTTTTACTGGAATACCAAAAAGCAGGCCTTCAGATGCTAATCTTCAATTTAAGGCAATTTAAAGCTTGCGGAATAATTGTAATGTAATATGAATCCCTGATTCCTACTTTCTAATAAAAATAAACTCAAACCTCTCTGGTTTTCTGGATGCTAACTCTAACAATAGATGCATTTATTAATGTGCTCTGGTGCAAATTATTGGCTATCACTGCTTATTAGCCATGGCTAATAAGTCTCGCAGATTATTCTTCCAGGGTTCTCTGTTCTGAGCAGATGCTGCAAAGTTTGTGACATTTTCTGAGTAACCATGTGCTCCATCTCTGACTAATCCGAGTCTTTTGGGTGGCACTTTTAATTATTTTCTAGCCAGGTGCACTTTGCTTTTTCAGAGTCTTCTGGGCTGGCATGCTACATTGGTTGTGCAGACACAACCAGAACAATAAAAGTGTGATAGCACTGCTAAGGAGTGGTAACTGCTAAGGAGGAATATTATGTTATGTCAGGTGGAAATCTTTAAAAAGTGTATCAGATGGCAGGTACTGTATGTTTTCCAAAAAAATGTTTGTTACTGTAGCTATAGTTCCATCATTGATGACATTGCTTCATAAATGAGATCCAGATATAAATCAAGAGCCATGATGCTCAGTGGTTAACAAAGCACTATTGCAGGCAACCTCTACCCACTGCCAAGTGTTCGATCCTGACCAGTTCAAGGTTGACTCAGCTTTCCATCCTTCTCAGGTCAGTAAAATGAGGACTCAGATTGGTGGGGACAATATGCTGACTCTGTAACAACTTAGAGAGAGCTATAAATAAGAATTGTAGCTTGGCTTCTTCATTTCATGTTGAATAGAGTTATGTACTTATTCTTTATACAGGATTATTTCATGCACCAAATAACCCTGCACATGCACGAATGACCTATGGGCTGCTGGGATAAGGAAAAGAAAATCACCAGTTCCCCTTTTTAAATACTGGCATGCACCAATCTGGTCATTTTTCCTAATTAAGGAAAAATCCTCTGATAAGCAACATATTAGGAATACATCAGCCAGAAAATAGAAAGCATTAATCTAACCATTAAATTCCCTGAGCTTATTACAGAAAATTTAAAACTGCAGAAAATATATTTAAAACAAAGTACTTAAAAACACTTGTTTTGTATTGCTTTGCTTTATAAACTAAAAAAATAAGAAAAGACAAATGCCTTTTTATTTTAAAAGCTTACTCTACTTTTATACACTTGAAATGTTATCAAGCCCATGGTATAAATAAAGTAAAATTGACAGTAGATGGTTATATGGCAAGTGGGATAAAAATATCTTTTAATAATATGAAAAGAAAAATGTGTGAAAACCTATCACTGAACACTTAGGAAATTTCAGAAAATTGCTTCAAATTCTCTTTCTTAGCCTTCTGAGGAAAAAGCCTGAATAAATATTACACCTACGTAGATGTGTGTGTGCGTGTGTGTGCGCGCACGCAGGTAGGTGGATGGATGGATGGATGGATAGATAGATAAATATAGGGGAGAGAAACACACACACACACACACACGTTTCAGTGGTTCACTGTAGTTTAACAATGTCAATTTGCTTTTTTCATGTGGTGAAACTTGGTTTACGTTCCATTTACAGGGAACATAGCCAAGAAGAACATGTGCACTTTGCCAAAACTGATGGCCACAAGGTCATATTGACAGTTCATTGAATTTCAAACCAACAGCAAAACTTTTAAAAGCAGCAAATCCATAGTCAGCAGAAATAAAACAAATACAAATCCGCATAAAAATTGCTTCAGCTCAGATAATTGCCATTGGATTAGGAAGTCTCAGAAAATACAAGGGTTTTCAGCTTGCACTGATTCTTGCCTTACCTGAACATGAAGAAACCAAGAATACCAATAATAGACTATGTAGATTATGCTAACTTCCACATTTTAAAGATAAGATCTTGCAGACACATTCAAAGAAAGACGCATAGATAAAGCTGCTTACAGAAGCATATTTAGAAGAGAGAGTTAAAATTGCTCAAAGTGTTTTTCATTTTAGTTGTTTGGAACTCAGAGGATTTTTCAGAAACAATATAAATACTAGACTGTTGTGTGCAGTTGCAATTAGCTATTATTCCAGGCAGTTTCGGCATTAAAATGTAAGTAAATAGCCCCTAGACATGTTGTCAAAAGTTAAAATGTCATTGAACTGCAGTTAAGTATCGATATTACACATTACATTCTTAAGGATCACTTAAATTATTAGTTTCACAGGAAATTTTTACTCGACATTGATTGCTTTATATACATATTTTTACCTGCATTGTCCAAATTTAGGGGAAATCAAAGATGTTACTTACATTTTCAATTATATTCTCTTTTCCTAAAATGTTGAATTTATTTTTCATTTTAAGTTTTATAACGTTCTTTTTTATTATAAGATGGTGAGTATTGTTAACTTAAGAGTATATGCCATAGGAATATGTTTTTCAATAATTCAGAAGGATTTAGGAATGCCTGCCACTTTTAAATAAAAAAAGATGATGTTATAAAATGATGTTATAAAATTGTTTGGCCTTTTGCTATGTACTAAGTGAAATAAAAATCAGTGATTTTTTTTAAAGATCAGATTTTTTTTACTGAAATCAGAAACTGAAATATATATTTTGTAAAAATAAAGACACTAACATTTATATATAATTAAATGTGTCCCTATTTGTTAATGTTAATATAGAATGAGATGAAAGAGTAATGAACACAGCAGACTTCTCTCTAAAGAACAAAGAAAAGATCAGTTGACAAGAATTTGTTATCTGAGCAAGGAGGAGGAGGAGCCTGGGTGCAAGAGGCAAGAATAAAATAGCATAAAAAGTGAATTGTTGAAGTTCCAGAACAAGTCATATCAGTGAGCTGGTGAAAAGTCATTTAATTAGTTGGATGCCACAATTATTAAAGTAGTAACCCACTTTTAACAGCAGTAGCTTCTACTGCTCTGGAAAGAGTAAACACTTCCTTTGAAGGAATTCATTCTTCCTCAGGTTATGTTGGCAATTGGGACCATGATTCCCATCTATAAGTGATGCAGTCATAAAAGTGTGACATCATGTGACTGCATCACTTAAGGACAGCAGTCCTAGATGCTGTTGTAACCTCAGGATGTTGGAAGATGGTTTTCAGAGGTAGATTGTCTCACAAAGGAAGATTTTAAGAGTGCAACAGTAATTGATAAGACCACACCTAGACTACTGCATCTAGTTTTGGTCACCACACTATAAAAAGATGTTGAGACTCTAGAAAAAGTACAGAGAAGAGCAACCAGGTTGATTAGGGGACTGGAGACTAAAACATATGAAGAACAGTTACAGGAACTGGGCATGGCTAGTCTAGTGAAGAGAAGGACTAGTGGAGACATGATAGCAGTATTCCAATATTTGAGGGGCTGCCACAGAGAGAAGGGGATCAAGCTATTTTCCAAGGCACCTGAAGGCCAGAGAAGTAATAATGGATGGAAACAAATTAAGGAGAGATTCAATCTAGAAATAAGAAATTTTCTGACAGTGAAACCATTCAACCAATGGAACAGCTTGCCTTTGGAAGTTGTGGGAGTTTCATCACTGGAAGCTTTCAAGAAGCGATTGGACTGCCATTTGTTAGAAATGGTGTAGGGCCTCCTGCTTAGGTGGGGGTTGGACTAAATGACCTACAAGGTCCCCTCCAACTCTGTTAATCTGTTAATCTGTGTATCTCTTGTCTTCTTTTAGAGTCTAAATTTGTAAGACTGCTCAAGAGTGGGACCAGCCATGCTCTGTTCTAGGCAAACAGGCGGGTGCTGCCATAGTAACAGTAAAAGAACACCAAAATGAAGCTCTTTCTGATTAATGTAATTACACAGCAGGCATATACAATGCCTTTAAACATAGTTCTTTTTGTGCATGAAAAAGAAAAATGAAATATCAGTAATCTATGTCACATGTTCCTAAACTTTGAGAGGAAAATACCATTGGAACATATACATGTGCTGCAGTAGATTTTATATATTTATCTTTGCAAGCATTTTTGCCGAGATAATTAAAGTATAAACAATGGGACATGACTGGTTAGGTAAGTGAAAGAGCAGGCTTGAAAAGAGACAGGGACCTTGTCAGCATATCTATAGAGCATTCCAATGAGTATAGATAGCAATCCCATACAGTTACTGATCCAAACTTGTGTGTCTACATACAAAGTACTAAATTAACTAAGGTTTTTCAACCATAGAGCATTCTAAGGCTTTGACACTTCATTTACTAAGTATGCATGCCCCTACTAGAATATTCTTCACATGAAATTAAGGAAGTTTGATTGTTTACTTAACTATGTGTTTAAGTATTTTCAGAATCTAAGGAAGGAAATTATACTTTTTATGACAATCTAATATGCATAATAAGCAGTTCTGGTTGTTTCTTTCTCACCTCTCTATCGTAAGTTATATATGCTATGCTTTCTAGGAATTGTAAGAGTTATTTTCCCCACATATCAGGAGGGCATTGGATTGACAAAAGTTATCACCACATATTTCCAACTACATTTCCCATCACATTTATATTTCTGACTCCAAATTTATATTTTTCAGGACTGCGTCTTCGTATACTTTTATTCCTCAAAAACATTTTCTTTTGTCTCTTTCTGCACTTCTATATTTCCTTCAAAATATCCCAAGTCCTCCTAAGATAATAGTGTAAATTTTCACAGCTGGCTCTTCCACATCTTAGGAGAGTACTCCATCCTCAGGGGCTTTGTTAATAATAAAAAGGACACTTTTGCTTGATTACCTTGTTCTCTTAGCATGATTTTGCTATGATTAAATTTAAGAAGCATTCCAAAGAGCTAATTATATTTATGTGCATTAAACAACACATTCCAATTATAAGTTCTGCTGAAATTAAATATTATTTATAATATTTGGTAAAAATAATTGTGGTAAGCCCCTCTTCCTAGAAGAATGAAATATTTTGGAGAATATTAA
>JANHFL010001791.1:40870-61491 GCA_032468155.1 Oxyrhabdium leporinum | reverse complement strand
CTCTCTCTCTCTCTCTCTCTCTCTCTCTCTCTCTCTCTCTCTCTCTCTCTCCCCCCCCCCCCCCAAAATGGCAGTGATGGTGATGATGACAGAATATCCAGTTGTACAAACCAGGCACAGATATATCAGTTTGCAAGAAATGACCACATCTAAAATATGACTAGATTCACAGTGGCACAGTGGTTAGAATGCAGTACTTAGAGATCACTGGGGGTAATATAAGGGCCCAATCAAAGTGTGAACATCCCAGGTCTGTAGTTTTGTGGATTTAAAAAAAGTAATAATATTCAGCCTTTTTTAAATACTTTTATAATTTAGGTAGCCTACGTGTTGCTTTTGCCTAAAGTAATTTCTTCCAGAATAGCTTCGCACAATATTTATTTGTTAATTAATTATATTTTCCAAACTGCTAAATTCCTCAAAAACTCACAGATGGTGCACCTGAAAAGATCCTAGCCAACGCTGACTTTTATGTACAGTATGTAGATGTGTTCTTAAATACTTCTTTGATACCATAGCAATTTACAGGTTAAAGGATAATTGGAGAGGTGCTGAGAAGTTTGCCACACACAAAGAAGTAATTTGAGATGAAGTCTTTGATTTGAGCATTCTTAGTCTCATTTAAATTTGAATAAACTATTCATTAGGTTGGTGAAAAATATTGGTATGCAAAGCATTTTAAATTTGAACTGTTTCAAGCAGAGGCACCTGCAGAATCCTACAATTTCATCAGAATGACAAAATGAGCTTCATAACATAAGCTCTTGATATATATGTGTCCAACGTCATGAGGCATCCTTGAAAGAGGGAAACTTATGCCAGGATATCTGTTTTATCATTCACACAGCAACCCTTGTCTCCACATGTGCATGTCTCTGGTTTCAAAGTTTAAACACCCTATTGAACAGAGCAAAACAACTATTTTGGGTGTGAAATGGGAGGTTAGGTCTTTATAGAAGTGTTACAAGTTGCATATAGTTCTATTTCTATATTGGAACACTCTGGAAAGGGTCAAAACTGAAGTATATTGCACTTTATACTTGAAACAATCATTTTTATTGGGCAATAAAAATGGGGCATTTTTAATTTGGAGTATGTATATGCTCTTGGTAAAAAGGATTGAATTGGAAATAGGCAATTACACAACATTATAAAACTATCAGGTTTCCAAGAATGAAAATCAGTGCTTGCTCTAGAACAAATCGAGCTCAATTATTTTTAAAAAACAAATCATATTTGTTTTAATAGGATTATTGTTGTATGTTTCTGACCAGTATTTTTTAGATTTGCTGAGTAATTCTTTTCTTGGAGAATTCTAATGTATCTTCTAGAAATCATTGCTTCTGATATAGATTACAGGTATAAAACATTGCCTTATCTAAAGCACTTGTTGCCTTGACTAACAATTTGTTATTTTGTCCATTGACATGTTGTTGACTTTTTCCTTCTGATGATTACTTCATTCACAAAACCATTTTTTGATAACAGCAGAGCATTTGCCCTGAAAATTTGCCAAGTAATAAGGGCTTATGGAGATTAGAAAATCTGTGTTGAATCCACACAAAATATTCTGTTTCCACAGTGGCCAGACAGGGGTTCATGGGAAGATCACATGTAGAACATAACTGAAATGGGGCCCTCCTTCCATAGCAGTTGATATTCAGAGGCATGGTCCTCTGGTAGTCATATTATTTTATAGTCTGTTCCATGAACTTATATAGCTTACCAAAATATATCTCTTCAGGGTGCAGCATTGATATGTCTACCTAGATCTGATCCATCTGCATGTCATGATGAACTAAATACTGAGTATCTATCAAAGGTAGGCAGTGTGATGATTGTAGGCAGTATCTACAGACAGTTCCCTTGATTCTTGTTAGGTTTCAAGCTCCATTTGTAATTTTTGTTATGAATCAGTGGAGAACTGGCATCCCGCAGGCCCAATGCATTAGACCATGGTATTATCTATCTCCAAGACTGCCTTTGCGGCTTCTTTGATGTCATTAAAGAATAAAAGGAAAGCTAAACAAACTGAGGTAGTAGTCCCAAGGGGATGGCAACCATTTTGTAAATAAGCAACATTCTCCCATTGCACTAATATTGTAGCAGTACGCAAAATACACTCCAAATTAGCTCATCCTTGTGCTTGGATTGGAAGCTGGAGTAAAATGTGATAGCCAAGCTACTAAATGAGGCACTTGACTAGGCACATAAGAACTAAACAAATAAGATTTGCACTGCTTTAGCCAGTGTGGCCAATTATTCCAAATTATAGTGATTACCAATATTTGTACTAAACCTTATCAAATCTTATTTGAATGATCAAGATGTCTGTTATTAATGCAGGTAATAATAGTAATTTTTCAACAAATCAGAAAGGATTGAAGACAATTGGTAAAGGTAAAAGCAAACCAGATCAAATGACTGTTTAAACCTCTGCTTTTAATACAGGTAGTCCTCGACTTATAACAGTTCATTTAGTGACTGTTCAGAGTTACAGCAGCATTGAAAACAATGACTTATGACCGTTTTTCACAGTTACGACCTTTGCAGCATCCCCATGGTCACATGATCAAAATTCAGATTCTTGGCAATTGGTTCATATTTATGACTGTTTCTGTGTCCCAAGGTCATGTGATCCCCTTTTGCAATCTTCTGTCAAGCAAACTCAATCTGGGGAAGCCAGATTCACTTAACAACCTGGTTACTAACTTATCAACTGCAGTGATTCACTTAACAACTGAGGCAAGAAAGGTCGTGAAATGGGGCAAAACTCACTTAACAAATGTCTCACTTGGCAACATAAATTTTGGGCTCAATTATGGTCATAAGTTGAAGACTACATTAATTAATTAAGAAAGCAAAAAACAATTAAACTATCTAAATCTGGTCAGAAATTAAAAAATAAATTTACCTGTGGCTCATTGTTAAAGATAATTCCATAAGGTAGGTGCCACCTAAAAGGAGGAACAATGCATGTTCCTAATCTAGCTTCTTACCATGAGATAACAAATCAAGACCTAGGGAATTATATTCATAATAGCTGCTGTTCATTTCTTAGAATAATTAATTTTAGGCCTGAATTCTGTTACAAATATCAAAGTCTTGATCTCATCAACTAAAGCCATTTTTTAATACTTTGTGTACTTATTATTTTTCTTAAGCCCAATACAGTCCACTTCAAATAAACAGAAGTTTCAACTTATGCATACAATTTTCTGGTCCTCACGTTACAAGGCCATAGTATAGAAAATATGTTTCTAAAAAGAATAGGGAGACTGTGTATGTGTGTGTGTGTGAGAGAGAGAGAGAGTGTGTGAGAGAGAATGAAAGCTTTTAATAAGCTGTGATTCAGGAATGAATTCTGTTTAATTTTGCATCTTGGAGCATAATTCAGGATGTGCATAAAGGCAATGACTATATGATGAAATGGTTATGTTTGCTTGTTACTATTACTGTAGTAATGGTATTTTATTTTTATATTTTAGGAAAAACAAGATTATTCACACTGAAAGTTTCATATATTACCATCTTCATTATATATTAATAGTGAAATATTAAAATACCTTAAAAATGCAAATGTATCACATTGCTAGATTTCTAAACATGCAGTAAACTTTGTTTTTCTAAACTGGGAAATACCTTCATCAGATTGCAAAGATTAAAAGCTTATTCAAATCTGAATATTTTCCCAAAGAAATCTTATTTTATTTTCTTATCTGCAATACCTTTATATCTTACTTATTTTGCAAATGATTATTCAGAATTTATGGCGCATAAACTATGAACTTAAATGGGATTTGCTTTGTTGTTACATGTGAGTTAGTTGATTTAATATTTTTATAGAGCTGGAGCCAGAGGAAAGTGTGTGTGTGTGTGTGTGTGTGTGTGTGTGCGTGCTTGTTTATGTGTTTATAGCAAAAGCTGCTTTCCCTCTTGTGCTTTTCCTCTTATAACCTTCCAGGCCTTAAAAATGCTCTCTAGTCATGCATTGCAGTATAGACAACAAAGGAAAAATGAGGTTTTTAAAAAGATCTGGCAAGGGTAGTTTTCATAAATGAAACCCACATATTCTTTGCCATTAGGAATTTAAAAAGTGTGTGTGTGTGTGTGTGTGTGTGTGTAGATTGAACTAAGAAAAAGAAAATGTAAGCATAGTCTTTATGAATATGTTTGAATCTAAATATTGCATTGAAAATCTGTGTGTACCCTTTAAGCCTCCAGCTACCCGCATATTTTAAGGACTCCAGGAGTGGCTTTTCCTGGGGATGTTGACAGTGCCATTAATAACATCTACGAGAAGAAGAATCTTCATCTTGCTTAATAGAGATTTTGAACACAAGGCATGAATTTTGACCCCCTGCATCATTGTGATGGATGCGTCCTCAAAGACATTTTTATAATATAAAAAAGAGGAGGCAGACAGCTTGCATGTCAACTTTTATCTTTTGTTTTTCACGTGAATCAGCCTAATCAACTAGTTATAATTGAGATAATAGTGTGTTGTTGGGGGGGATGGTGTTATTAAGCAGCACACAGCCTTCCATCTTTGCTTTCTGTGCCGTTCTGGACCAAATGCTTCTCCTTTTATTAGGGATTTTTTTTTCATTTGAATGTAATTGTAGAGATAATAATAGCTTACATTATCACAAGAAGGAAGAGCTTCATGCTGTGAATGCTGGTAGCAGTGAATAGATGTAATCATAGGTTTTGGACACAACCATTTCTTTAGAGAAGTTTCATTGATCTCCATTGAAGCTTGCTAGACTGCTGTTTGATGACTTCAGAATTAAAAGTTTGTTGGCTGTAGCCTATATTATTGTTATATTTACTTTATTCTGGAGACTTTGGTAATAATCTTATATTCTGTGTGGCTCATAACTGTAACAACTAATAAAATAATTTTAATTGCTTTTCAGCAACAGGAGCAAGATCCAACTAATTTATATATTTCCAATTTGCCACTTTCAATGGATGAACAAGAGCTTGAGAACATGCTAAAACCTTTTGGACAAGTTATCTCAACAAGAATACTTCGTGATTCCAATGGCACAAGTCGTGGGGTTGGCTTTGCAAGGTAGGTTGTCATTCGTGTAATTTTTTGAAATTGTATTCCTTCTGGAGTCTTCGATGCTCTCTGAACTTGGCAGTTTGCTCACAGATGTCTCATTACCCAACTAGGTAACATCATCAGTGCACTGATTATGTTTCCTAGTTGGCTAATGAGACATATGTGAGCAAACCAGCCTGACCTACATACGTTCTCTTCTATTGGGTTGAGCACTCCAGTTACATCACATTTCTTCAGTAAAGAGGCAAAGAGTTGCTGAGCTTGGAAAAACTCTGGCTTTGCTACAAAAATGAATTTGATTCAAACATGATCATTTAAACAAACAGTACTGGCTCAACTAATTGGTCAAAAATATTCAACCATCTAAACAGTAAGGGATGAGATATTTATAGGAAGTATGTATACCTGGTGATCGAATCATGTACTATTTGTACATGAAATATGCCTTGGTTCCTAGGAAGCAAAGTTTCCCCTCATTTTTATTTGCTATTGTGAGGTTCAATTTAACTTTCATTGCTGTTGCAATTGAGAGGCAGGCAATCACTTACATAAGAGCAGTTTAGATTGCTGTCAGACAAGTAGTTAATTGACAGGCAGTTCTATTTGTGTGCTTTCGTTAGTGAATATTATAATCAGTTAAGTGGCTTTTTATGTAGAAAAAAACTCAGAAGTATTACAAATATTTGACTTTCAACAAGCACAACAGAAATGTATTGATGCTTTTTTGTATTGGAGAAGAGTCTTAAGAATACCACAGATAACCAAAAGAACAAGTAAATGGATCACAGAACAAATCAATGTACATTCTCCTCTTGCCTTTTCTCAGCTATTCCTGGAAGGTTTCATTCAGCAACTTTTGAAGAATCATAAATATCTCACACTTGCCATAGTATGTAGGACTGCTTTGAAAATGTCTCATAGAACAAATCAATCCAGAGTTCTCGCTCAAGGCACAAATGAGCAGGCTCAGCTGCTCATTTTTTTAATAGATTTTTTTTTTATCCTGCCATTATTGTTTTGGACACATTGCGTGAAAATCCGGCTCCCTTAAAAGTCCATAATGTTGGGGATGGATACATAGTTACGACATCTGAAAGGCCCATTTAGGAATATGTACTGTATCATAAATATCAATAAATATGATCATTTGAGGTTGATCATTTGTTGCTCAAGAACTTTGAATCGATTTGTCTTAATGATTCATTTGTTTGTTTTATAGAATCATAGAAAACTGATGGCAAGAAAAGACCCAGGGGTCCATCAAGTCTGCCCTTTGAGTGTTTATTGTTTTTGTTTTATTTTTAATTAATTATTTTTGATTATTACATTTTATTTTTATTTGTTTTTGTTGGATATAGACACGAGTTTGTCCTAAGCATGCTTAAACTCAGTTACTGATGATTGACCCACTACCGCTGCTGGAAATTGGTTCCAAGCTTTCACTGGTCTTTCTGTGAAGTAATAACATTTCTATTGTTGCTTTTAAATTTCTCAGTTTGAGGTTATGCCCCCATGTTCTTGATTTTTGCTTAATATTGAAAATATTGCCTTCTAAAACCTTATTCACACCCTTAATATATTTCACTTCTGTCCCTAGGCTGTACATATTCAGTTCCTCCAGTATCTCCTGATATGTTTTGTCCCTCAGACTTTGCACTATTTTTGTTGCCCATCTCTGGACTTAACCAATATCTTTTTTTAAGTCAGGTCTCCAGAAGTGGCACAGTATTCTAAATGGGGTCTGACTAAAGCCCTATTTAGCAGGATTAGGACCCCCTTTTTCCTGCTGGCGATCCCTCTAGTAATTTCTGGAACTATTTATGATACTCTCAGGAATCTGCTCCAATACCAACATGTAAAAGTGTGATTAAAAATTAGTCTTTTACAACTTTAAGGTTGGGACAGCCTGCTTCATGAACCGTGGTGGCGCAATGATTAGAATGCAGTATCTGAGGCTAACTCTGCTCACAGCCAGGAGTTTGGTCCTGAGAGGACTTGAGGTTGACTCAGCCTTTCATCCTTCCAAAGTTGGTAAAATGAGGACCCAGATTGTTGGGGGCGATATGCTAATTCTGTAAAACTGCTTAGAGAGGGCTGTTAAGCGCTATGAAGCAGTATATAAGTCTTAAGTGCTATTGCTATTCATACACCCATAAATATGAAAGCTCCACAGGCTTGTAATAGGAGAGGGCAGCCACTGGACATAGCCTGGCCGAATAGGGGAAATTAAACCTTCAGTGTTCTTCATTAAAGAAAACCCCCTCCTAGAACTGTGCAAGAGGGAAAGTAAAGCTGAGGCATCCACTTACGTGCAGTTATAAAAACCTAGGATGCTGCCTGAAACTGAATCCTTCTACCTCAAGTGTCAGGAAACTAGGTTAGGCGCTTTGAAAATGAGCCTTGGGCTTCTGCGTTCTCTCATTCACTTCCAGTTTGCCAGAAAATTAAAGATAGCTCAAGGGAGGAAATATCAGTTTTTACAGGGGAAAGAAAGCATAGAAATGTAGCACTTGGCCAGCTGTGCTAATCTTTAGTTTTACCTTCTGCCTGAATCAAATCAACAATTTCATCAGGTGATTGTAACCATACAGTAAAAGAACTGAAACTGAAACTATTGTTTGTTTGTTTATAACATTTATTGGCCACCCATCTTACCACAGAGGAATTCTGGGCTGAATTGTATTAATGGACATTAGCACAGTAATATACTTTCTATATTTTTACATAGGATGGAATCAACAGAGAAATGTGAAGCAGTGATTGCTCATTTCAATGGGAAATTTATTAAAACCCCACCAGGAGTTTCTGGTAAGTGGTGTGTGTGTGTGTGTGTATTTGTTTATGTGTGCACATGTTTGTTCATTCCTTGGAAAATGTACAGTTAATGAGTCTTAGAACTAGAGTATAAAAAGTGGAGGCAAAACAGAAATGTGGCTGTGGTATCATCTTTTTTTAAAGAAAGCAAAATGATCCTGTTCCCTTCGCGGTGCTAATCAGATTCGGGGAGGAAGATAGAAGGAAGGAAGGAGGGGAAGGAAGAAGGGAGGACGGAGGGGGGGGGAGGACGGAGAGCGCCTTCCGTTCCCACCCTCCTCTGATAGTCCCTCCCTTATTATCTTAATTAACATGAGAAGATTGCTAGCCCCAGGCCAATTCAAGCCAATCCCTTTTTAACATGCAAACAGTCCATTTTTCTCTCAGCAGACAGTCATGTGGACAGACGCGACTTGTGAATTGGGCTATTGTCAGTGTTTCTGGCCATTCTTCTGTAGCACTTTTCTTGTACATTGAGTACCCTTTTGTGGAAATTTTCACATGGTTGCAGAAACTCTGAAAAGATTGCTGTATGTGAACAGGGAGATTACGGATACTGTTGCCTCTGGCCTTCAACTATTCAGTAGTGCAAGCATTATTTATTCCACTTGCTGTAACCAAAAGGAGACTAGATGGAAGACTAATACCATGATAATATTCTAGCACTAAGGTATACATTACAGTACTTCAAATCCCCGTGGCTGTACTAAATAATTCTGGAATGCGTGTGCAGGAAGAGGAAGGATCAAATGAGTCTTCAGTTTTTAATTAGCTCACTTCTTCACATAGATTTGTTTGCTTGCTAGCACTGAATGTGACTCTTCATATGAATCTTTGGTATCCATGTATATGATTAGTTGAAGCCGATTGTGTGGTTTTTCTTTTCATTTATTTATTTGTTGCTGCTGCTGTTCATACCACAGTATCTTGTATGTTACTATTGCAAAAGCGGGGGGGGGGGGGAAACATAAAAGTTAATAAAAAATAATTTATTCATTCATTGCTGTTAAAATCCCAGCCCATTTTGTGATGGACAGCTCTCAACTTATAATACCGCCAGAAGTGAACATCTTTTTATTGTCAACATCTGCCAGAATAGAGTAACATATTTCTCTATAGGATTAAAAAATAAAAATAATGAATCAGAAGTGGAGTGCAGGGTAAGAAGAGCACTTACTACATCCACCAACCAATCGATCAGTCAACCAACAAGAAAGCCTTTCTTCTACTTCCCAGTGATATTACAATAATATAACATTGGGAAGAGTAGGCTGAACAGCAGAATTTAGATTAAGAAAGAATTGGGAGTAAATGTGATTTAGCTCATAATTATTCTATATCCAAACCATACCATCAGTATGGTAGAATTTCTTAACAAATGTATGTTCTTTTTCCATGTTCTTAACATGATTATTCCTTTGCTCACTGATGTTCTCTGCGAAGTCAGCCACTTTTGAGGGGCCTCATGCTGACCAGAAGGACATAGCTTTGTGGGAAAAGTAAATAAAATTAAGGCAAACTCTTCTAATTGCTAAGGAATTTGTGATGGTCCCTTTGGCTGCTATCCTTTGCAATTTTTTCTTTGGCTGCCTGGAGAGCTATGATTTGATTAAAGTTATGGGAAATTAACAGTTGGGTTTCTGAAATTCATTACAAGCTCCCAGTGATTAACTGACTCTTCCAGAATATTGAGGTTGATATTCTATATGTGATAACAGTTACTGCTGCACCTTTAAAATAAAAAGAAACTTAAATAGCTTGCAATCATTGTCTCTGATAGGATAAGCTAGATTTCATCTTTAATGTTGGAAACAGTATTTGCTAATGCATGAAGAGTAAGTAGACTTGAGTTTAATGCAAGGAAGTATTTATAATATGGCAATCACCTAATAAGGTTTTAATACGTTTGCTTTGTCCTTAAAAGTAATGGATTAAATATTTGCCATCTTTTATCTTTATTGTTTGTGTTTTATTGATTTTATTATGTTTTTGTATTGCTGCGAGCCATCCACAGTCATTAAGAGTTGGGCAGCATGCATGTTTAATAAATTATCATTAGTCACACAATCAGCCAGATGTTTAAGACTGGATTTGGCATTTTTGTCTAGTCCTTTCCATGGACCTGGGATAGGCAGATGTTGTTGTTGAATAAATAATATTGATGGTATCATCGCAAGATGTAAGCTGTTCCAAGTAAGGCTGTGTTTTGCAATTGAATGGTGGTAATTTTATCAATGCTGGTGGTGTTCAAGTGGTGCTCTAGATATTTTGATATTGCACCCAAAGCATCTGTTATTAGTAGTACTAATAACAGACTCTTTGCTTTCTTTTGCCACAATTGTTCTGTTTATATTTGCAGGTCTTTATATTTCCTCCAGTTCTTTCTCTCCTACTCTGCTGTCTGGTGGTATTGCAGTGTACACTATATGCCCATAGCTTTTTGTCTTCCTTATCAACATTTAATAAATTGTTGTCTATTAATGTGAAGTCACAGCTGCCTGATCTTTAACTTTTATTGTTGTTGGCATTGAGTTCTTCCAAGAATCTAGGATGTCGTAATGTATCAGAGTAGTATATGTGTGAATCCAAGCAGAGCTTCCTTTTACAATTGACAGATGCAAATTTTGTCAGTTTGCAGATTTTCTAAGTGCCGTCTAAGATTTTTTGGTATGGCATCAATTATCTGCACTTTATTCTTTTTAAAATATACCTATCTGGTATATAATTATTATGGCCTCTCACACAGTCAACCAGATGTTCAGACGGGATTTGACATTTTTGTCCACCTATTGAATTCTTCCTAAGGACCTAGAATAGGCAGATGTAGATGTTTGATGGTGTTAGATGTGTCTTCGCAGGATGTAAGCTGTTCTGAGTAAAGCTGCTTTTTGAAATTGACTGATGGTGAATTTGTCAATGCCGATGGTGTTCAAGTGGTAATTCAGTTGATTTGGAATTGCACCCAAGGTACCTGTGACTATTGATACTAATTTCTTTTGCCACAGTCATTCTATTTCTATTTGCGGGCCTTTATATTTCATTATCTTCTCCTGTTATTTCTCTTCTATTCTGCTGTCTCCAGATACAGATATCTGTTATCCAGACTTTTTTATCTTTCTTATCAACAATTGTTAAGTCTGGGATGTTATGTGGCAGGTGCTTGTCTGTGAAGTCTTAAAAGTTCCAGAGCACCTTAGCTTCTTCATTTTCTACTACTATATCTCTTTTATGGTCTCACGAGTTCTTGCTTGCAGGCAAATGCTATTTCTTACAGATCTTCCAATACACCATTGTTGCTACTTTGTTTGCCATTGTTTGTAGTCAGTCTTCACAATCTTGTTGCAGGAGCTAAACGGGTGGTCCACTGTTTCTCAGATTCTTTGCAGAGGCAGCCCTTGCTATCTGCTGCTGTCTTCTCAATTCTGGCTTTTTATGCATTTGTTCTTAAAGCTTGTTTTTGTGCAGCCAGAATTAGCCCCTCTGTCTCTTTCTTCAACTTTACTACTCTTAGCCATTGCCAGCTCTTGTTATTTCCCTGCTATTCTTTAAATGTACTGGCCAATGCTTTGTCTTCCCATGTCTACTTTCTGTTCTTCATTTGGTCTTTCTTGTAGGCAAGTTTGGTCTCTCCAGTACTCAGCAGGCCTTCCTGCATCTTCTTCATTATCCTTAACATAAATATTTCTCTTGCCCTTTTTTCTTCTTCAATTGTCCGATGTGCTTGCAAGATTCCACACCCACCCGTTTTCCTTGGTAAATATAGTCTGTCAACATTGCTGCGTGGATGAAGGGCATGATTCATTGATGTTATTTTTCTCGTCCTTTAATTCTGCTTGAATCTAGTACAAATGTTGATTGTCTTGATGGTGTTTTCTTAAAGTTTAGACTTTAAGATTTTCTTCACTGTCCTGATGTATTCATTTCTAACCTTTTTCTTGGCTTTGTTGTGCTTGATGTCAGCCTGAAGGATGCCCAAGTATTTATAGTGATCATCTATATCCAGACTCTTCATTTTATTTACATAGGACATCTTGATTCCTTCAGCTTTCACCATTTCCCCCCATTTGATGGTAAACAGGGCACATTTGTCCAGTCCAAACTTTATTGCAATATCTTAACTATATTATGTGGACATGTTCAGCAGCGATTCTATTTCAGATGGTGTATTTCCATATACCTTCAAGTCGTCCATGTAAAGGACATGGGATATTATTATTAAGGTATTATTAATAGTAATAATTCAGTTAACTATCAAATTTATGTATTAGTTTAATACACAGCTGACCGGCATAAGATGCAATCAACACTCTAGAGCCAGACAAAAGACTTTTGTCTTTTTTTTCCCTATGCCTCCTCTAATAGCATCAAATTCCTTACTTGTGTGTATATGTCCTCTTAGTTTCTGAGTAATGGTCTGAATTTGAACTGTTTGAAGTTGATATCTCTGTTTTGAGCTTGAAACAGCTGTTTTGTGTTCAAAACAGTTGTTTTGCTTTTTAAATGGATTGTTTTGGGGCACTTTGGAATGACTGAAATAGATTCTTTCAAATAGTTATTTTGAACTCAAAACACAGCTGTTTGAATTCAAAATGGTTTGCATTCAGAACGTCTTACACATTGCCACTTCTGACCTGTCTTGTACTCTTCTGATGCCTGGCTGGCTTCTTTTTAAATTCAGATTTGCTTCTTGGCATAGTGAAAAGGGCAGGGTTTGCTTCACTCCAGCTTCAGAAGAGGCAGTAGTTACTGTCTGTTAGCAGCACAGCTTATTTCTGTGTAGGACAAAGATAAAATATGTTGAATATAAATAAGTCTGCCAAAAAGCAAATTCCTGCTAATGGAGGACTGTTGGCTAAATCAGCAGCCTTGATTTGGATGAGAAAAGTCTGCAAGAACAGAAAAGTCAGGACGTGTTACTGAACAGATTTGGATAGAAAACCATGCTGTCATATCCTTCTAAGCTGAAAAAAACATCTGGAATCAAATGCAAAATGGCCAGATAGGTTGACAGGAGAAAAAACTGGGACTCTCGGATAGCAAGATGTTCAGGAAACGCTGAACAAACATTTCTAAGAAAATCAGGCCAGACACAGTTTTGGTTTTTTTTTTACTCTATTGAACTTTGTAAGAAGCATTTATTCAGAAATGTTATTATACTAAAGTGTGCAAATGAAGCACTTACAAGCTTTGGCACCTGTCCTATTCACAAAAAAGCTACAACTGTAGAAGTTCCTAAAAAGAATCAAATAGCCTGGGCAAGTGACAATCAAAATGGGAATATATCTATTAACCCTGTGTCTTTAATTTAGCACCCTACAGACATAGGAAAAAACAGCAATTCATACTATAACCTACTATAAACATTTCTAAAATCATCTTATAGAATAAGGAACCTCTATAGTAAAAAGATCCCCGACAGTCTACAGTATTAGGACTATTCAGAAACAACTAAGGAAGCATTAAAACCTATTCAATTCTTGCTGTTGTTGGAATAGAATAGATATAAGACTAAAGAAAGTTGGTAGCTGGAATATGTATGAAGGTACATACAGTAGCTGCAGAGTTAATACTGTAAGAGCCATTGTTAGAAACAAGAACCAACTTCTAGAAATGAGGAAATCGCATTTTCTCTGCGCTGTCTGCGACCGGCTGCTTTTTTGCGATTCTGTGTCCTTCGCAGGCAGCTCAGCGCCAGCCATGGTCCCCTTCGTGTCAGCTCAGGAAAGAGAGGAATGGGGAGGAGCAGCAGCTGCCGTTGCCGGATGCAAACAGGGAAGAGCTCCAGCTCTCCTGCGCAGCGCAGCGCGGCTCTCCTGCGCTGTGCAACCAGCTACTCACGTCACTGCACAGTAGCGGCCGCGGGAGGAGACGCCGTCCCTGCCGCCGCCATGATCCCAGCCGAGGCGGGTATTTCGCTTGTGCACGGGCACGTGCAAGAAAGAGATGAGAGAGAGAAAAGGGGAGGAAGAGAGAAATGAGAAAATGATGGAGGGAGACAATGAGAGAGAGGAAAAAGAGAGAAGCAATTGAGAGAGAGAAGGGGGAGAGAGGGAGAGAAATGAAAGAGAGCTGGAGGGAGAGAAAGAGAGAGGTAAAAGAGGGAAACAAATGAGAGAGAAGGGGAGAGAAAGAAAGAAAGAGAGAGAGAAAGAAAGAAAGAAAAAGAAAAAAAGAAAGAGAAAAAGAAAGAAAGAAAGAACTCAGACCTATGACGAAAGCAATGGCAAGCTAAACCTGTTGCCAAGAAAACTGCAGTTTGCTAGAAGGCACAAATTGTCTGATTTTTCTTTTAAGGAAATAACAGAGATGGCAAAAATGCATCTGAAAACAAGATTATTTATAATTTTGGATAATGTATTATATTGTCAAACTCAAAAGATATATACATATACATACATATGCTATTACGTTAGTACAATCTTGCCAGCAAAATAACTTTATTTTGGATTTGCTATCATATTCAATGAAAAAGAAAGAAAAAGAAAGAGGGACAGGAAAGGAAAGAAAGAGAGAGAGAGGGAGAGGAAAAGAGAGGAAAAACAGAAATGAAAGGGAGAGAGACCCATTTCCTACAGAAAACACCAAGAGCCATGAAACCTGGGTAGGCGTGGCTGCGGGGGTTATGACAGTAATGGGAGTGATGTTGAGTTGGCCACGCCCACCCACATTTTGTTGCTCCTGGTGTTTTCTGTGGGAAAGAGGTCCAAATGGCTCTTTGAGCGTTTAAGGTTGCAGACCCCTGGACTAAAGGAACAAGCCAGCCCAGTTTTGCCCTTGCCTCTCCATTCATTTTCTTGTGATCCACTGTATTGAAAAAACCCACTGAAAGGGATTGCCATCAGTGATTGACAGTAATGATTGTTCAGAGTCCTCCCACAGGCACCTAGGGCTAAGGCTTCTTCCCTGGGCATCCCACTTGCTACCATAATGTGCAATCTAGAAGGAAGCACTTACTTGCATAGTGTTAATTATGTGGTGGAGAGCATGCAAATAATGGTTGGAGCTTGCTACCCAAATGAGTTGCTTCAGCACTAAAACAAGGCAAAAATGTTCCTGAATGTGGAGAAAAAGGAAGGAATATCGTTGAGGCAGGTGCTGCTCTCATTCCTGTTTTTTAAATAAACTGAAGTCCTGGTTTGTGAGCCCAGTTTTCTTAAGTTTACTTAAAATGAATTCCAGTCAGAGGAACACAAGTGTAAATAGGCTGTGGTTGAGGTCCTATAACATGTTGTGTTTCTGGGCAAACCAGACAATTTAGAACTCAAGAAATCTGCACCAAGCAGAGAAAAGAGAGAGCTTGATGAGGGGAAATAAAACAGATTGTAAACTGTTGGCGCATAGAGTCATGTAATCCAGTAGCCAAGAATAGGACAGAAATTTGTATAATTTCATTCCAGAATTCTTGGTACCCAGTTCTCCATATGCAAAGTTAAGCGGGATTAATGCTCTTACAGCAAGGAGGGAAGCATAGTGGCTATAATAATAATACCAGTAGCATTTAGGCTTATATACCACTCCACAGCACTTGACAACACTCTCTGGGTGGTTTACAATGTAAGCATTATTTTGCATATTGCCCCCAATAATCTGGGTCCTCATTTTATCAACCTTGGAGGGATGGAAGGCTGACTTAGCCTTCAGTCCCATCAGGATCAAACTGCAGCTGTGGGCAGAGTTTGCCCATCACACTGCACTTTAACCCTTGCATGATGATGGGAGAAGGAGGAGGAGGAAGAGAAGGAGGAGAAGGATTTGTCTTTTAAAAAGACAAATTAGTCCAGTTTGATTTCCCAGTTTTGTCTAGAGAGCCAGTTTCATATAGTGAGAGGGAAGGCTAGAGCTATGCCTCCAGGGGCCTCTCCCACTCCTGAGGTACCCCATGTTCTGCTTAACAATCTGCAAGTTCATTTAATAATTCATTGGGGAGAGTAGGGATGGAGGGCGTCATTAGGTAGATGCTTCACCTAACGGCTGTCGCAGCATGCAACTGAACGTATGGTCATATCTCAAGGACTGCCTTAAACAACATAATATGGTTTAATAATGTACAGTTAAAAATCTGAGGAGGGAGGGGAGAAGGAATTCATTCTTTTTCTGATTATGTTACTAGACATCTGAATCCATTGAAAGTGGTCGCAGACCATTCACTATCATGATAAAATAATTTTCAACCTAATTTGTATGCTAAAATTATATTTCTTACTAAATTACCTTTCTGCTAAAAAGTTTCTGTGCTTGTTTTACTGGAAATGAGGGTTAAATAGATGTTAGTAAGGAAACTGGCTGAGAACATACTTCTGAATATCTAGCCCAAGTAATGTAATCTGAGTGTAATTGAGTCTAATCCCTGTCTTTATATTCTATAAAAACAACAAACTGATTTTCCTAAAAATTGATAAATCACCGGAACACACAGATAATGGAGAAATCGCAGACAACAAAACAATTGTTCAGAACAATTTTAGCATTGTTCACTGTACAAATGTATAGTAAAAAAATAATTCCCTCTGCAACATGTCTTATGGTTATAAATAGCATTCAATTCAAAGCACCACGTGAAATGCAAATTACTGCATTGTTAATGCAAAATGGCAGCTAGAGTGTTTGGGATAATCGACATCCCAGAATTTTCAAGTTTATGGTTTATATCATTCATATTATATTTCGAGACAGGGTTTATATAGTCTATGGGATGTTGTTTGCTGAAAATCAGTGAAGCAGGAAAATTATTATTAGCTGAAAGTATTAACAACCGATTTTATGGTAGTGCTTCTACAGAGTCATTAAGTGTATTACAAGGAAAGGGAGGAACAGCTGTGTTTTAGTCAAAATAGTTCTGTTCAGTCAGCCATTCTATGATAAAATCTGAAGAAAAATGGAGCCACTAAAAGCCCACGTAAAAGTCAACAGGAAGAAAGCTAATTGCATCTCCTGGGGGAAAGAAATTCCATATATATAGTGTCACTGCCAAAAAAGGACCTTTTTTTGTATCTGCCAGTTTCCACCCATCATGTTTGTAGCTGATACATTCCTCTTACAGTGAACTTCACAGTTCAAATTACATTTGAAGACTATTTTCAGGTGTTCATTCATCATTCTATCTTCCAATACAGAAGTACTTAAAAATTAAAGTATTATCAAGATTCAGTCTTTCAGCTTAAAGCAACCTTCCCAGTGGTGAAATCTAAAAATTTTCACTACCAGTTCTGTGGCTTGGTGGGCGTGGCTTGGTGATCATGTGACTGGGTGGGCGTGACTCACAAAATTACACAACCAAACTCACAAAATCACACAACTCACAAAAATACACAACCCCTATCCCATCAAGGTATGAAATTTAGCAACATAAAATCTCACAGCCACACATTTCAAAACATAAAGCTATAAATATGTCACATAAAATTTGCTTGCAAGCAAACAGACCATTGTAAATATTGGTTTTTTTTTAATTTTAAAAAAGAGCAACTTTACCCCAAATCAGGCAAAGCAGACAGTCAGATTAAGTTGCTCGCAGACTCACAGAGTCACAGTTCTATCTTTTTGCAATCTGCTGCCTTAGCCTGCCCTGCACTGAGAAATATTTTCGATCCTGGGAATCCATCTCCATTCAACTGGCAGGCATTTTTAGAGTCTGAAGTTCCCAAGTTGAGTGTGGAAAGTGGCGGGGACTGTGGGGGGGCAGCTAGCTAGGTCACACAGGGACGCAGCGCCAGGTGGGAACTGGGAAACAAGTGGCGACGGCAGCAGGCAAGCTCCGGGGACCATGGGAGGGCAGCTAGCTAGGCAGCACGGGGAGCACAGCTGGGTGGGAAGGGACAGGGAGCCAAGCGGCAGCAACTGCTTGCTTACCCAGGCAGGCAGGAAGGCAGGCACACACTCTTCACACTTGAGACCTTGTACCACTAATGAGTCATATGACACCAGGGAGGAAAAATGGCTACTTGGGCCCATTTGGACACTATCACTTAGGGGTATACTCAGTTTTGTTGCCACTTTTGTTGTTTAGACATTAATGGCTGTGTGTTACATTATTTTGAGGGGACAACACATTTACACTGTTATACAAGCAGTATGCTCACTACTTTACATTGTAGCCAAGTGTCATTTCTTCAGTGTTGTCACATGAAAAGACATATTGAAATATTTACAAAATGTGAGGGGGTGTACTCACTTCTGTGATGTACTGTATGTGCCTGGTTATATTTGGCGGGCATGTTTTTAAACATCTTTGCCAGTCTTGCCAGTGGCAATGCCACCTATAAACATTTTATATAAGTTTTCCTTATAGGCAGTTGCCATTGTCAATTTATAATTTCTATGCCCAAGTTTTTGCCATTTAGAATTTCTTCATATAATTTGTAAAATACTTGGACATGGTGCCAAGTGCCCCAATGATAATGGGTATCATTGTCACATGTTTCAATCCATAATCGCATAGTTTTGATGTTGTTGTTACTATTATTATTATTATTATTATTATTATTATTATTATTATTATTATTATTATTATTATTATTATTATTATTATTATTATATTGTTGTTGTTGTTGTTGTTGTTGTTGTTGTTGTTGTTGTTGTTGTTGTTGATTTAATCTTCAATTCAATTCACAATCTGGGACTGGTAAAAACTTAACAGTTCAGTCCTAACCAAGGACCTAAGAGCTGTTAAGGTAATGCCTAAGTATATAGCCAGTTCCGAGTAAGGTGTTTTTTTGCAAAGTCAGAATATTCAGGTCTCATAAGTTCTAAATTTCCATGTATCTAAGCAACCCTTTTGATATTTCTCCAAGTGTTCCTATTACTATTGGTACAACCATTGATTTCTTCTTCCACAGTCACTCAACTTCAATTTGTAGATCGCCATATTTCATTATTTTTTCTGGTTGTTTCTCTTCAGTTCGTGCATCACCTGGTATTACAATATCAATGAACCAGACTTTTTCTTTTCCACAATAGTGATGTCAGGTGTGTTGTGAGCCAGATCGTTTGGATTCAAAAATCTCACAAGATGCTGACCTGTTCATTTTCAAGAACTTTGTCAATTTAGTGTTCCCAGTAATTTTTTCTGCATTGAAATCCAAACTTCTGGCAAAGCTTTCAATGTATGATTTTGACACTCAATCATGACATTGTAGATAATCAGTTTGTGAAATTTTGCGGTAGCCACCGATAAGGTGAACCACTGTTTCATCTTTCTTGTTGCATAAGCGACGTTTGCTGTTGCTACTGATATGTTGAATTTTTGCTTTCATGGAACTGATCTGCAGGACTTGAAGCCTTCAGTTTGTTTCTTCAGCTTCTCTCTGTTTCTTTATTATATACAGCGCGAGATGATAAATATACTATTTAGCATTCCTTAGACAACAAAAAATGTTTTGAATGGTTTTTAGCTATGCTACATCTTGTGCTGTCAGATTGAAGGGATTATTATTATTGTTATTGTTATTTCTCACAGCCACATTTTCAGACTGGATTTGGCATTCTTGTCTACCTATTGAGTCCTTACCAAGGACCTGGTATAGACAGATCTATTTGATGGTGTTAAAGATATTGTCACAGGATGGAAGCTGTTCCCAGTAAAGCCACCTTTTGCAATTGACTGATGGCGAATTTGTCAATGCCAAGAGTGTTCAAGTGGTGCTCCAGTTGTTTTGGGATTGCATCCAAGAGGCCTATTCATACTATTAGTACTAACCTTGCTTGCCTTTGCCACAGTCTTCTATTTCTGTTTGTAGGTCTTTGTATTTTGCTATCTTCTCCAGTTCTTTCTCTTCTATTTTGCTATCTCCAGGCATCATCATTATCATCATCATCATTATTAAAAAACAGAAAACTTTAACTCGGTAAAAAAGGAAAAATAACCAGAAAACCTAGGTTTAATCCTACCTTAAGTGAAGTTTAGTGAAACTGACAGTAATAATTTCCAACGAGTCTCTTTTTTTAGCCATCTGATCCTATTTTTAGCAAAAAAAAAAAGTAATATCACATAAAAAAATAGAAGTTCAGATATTATACTTTCTCAATTTTATTCTTATATTTTTATATTCTTATAACATTGAGTTAGTTAAAATAAACTAAGCCATATAATGAATTTTTACTGTGGCAGCTAAATAATTAGCTGAATAGTGTCTGATCTGTATAATGTGGCTTCATGTGATTTTAGATTTCTGTTTAATATGTGAGAAACAGTCATATTGAAATCATTGAGGGATACTTTGGAGTAGAGACTAAAATACTTTTGTTACAGATTTCTAAGGTGACTTTGGAAGTTTTTTGTTAGCTTGCACATTGTAGTCTGTTGGAAATCTGTATCACTGTTTTTGTTGGCTCAGTTTTCTAAGACATCAAACCATATATGGGATTTTTTTCTGAACTGCCTGGATGGATGGATGGTTTATTATATTCAAGCTGTGATGGAATTTAAGAAGAATTGGGATTATCTTTTTGAGATGATAAAATATACAGTTCCAGATGATAAATATACTATATACTATACTATATCTTATACAACAAATAATGTTTTGAACAATTTTAGCTATATAACATCTTGTGCTGTCAAAAGGTTGTCAGACTGAAGGGAATATTAAAAGGTTTTGGTTTCTGTCATATCCTTGGGAATCAGATTAGAGTGGCACACATCCATCACAAAACAGAGATTCTGTCAGCGTTCCATCCAAGTTCCAATAAATCACTCAGCACTCAGATAAGAATTCATCCAAGTAAGAGTTTATTAAAG
>JANHFL010001789.1:41928-52595 GCA_032468155.1 Oxyrhabdium leporinum | reverse complement strand
GGAGTTTATGCTTTGGGTTTAATCATGTAATTTGGCCTCCTTTCGCCTCCAGTTTTATTTTAAAGATCTTTTGATGAGCTAATTGTTTTCCAAACACATTCTTGCCAGTCTTTGAGGTGTAATCCATCCGTTGCTAAAGCTCTCCTATAGGTAAACCATGATCTAGAAATCCAAAGTTCTCATGATGGCACCATTCCTTGAGCCAACAGATTATTTCTAAAATTCTCCTTTCCCTCATTAGATGTTGACCTACTGCTGGAGTACAGATGAAAAAAATAATCTGAACATTCAGATACATTGCTTTTCTGCTTAGT
This sequence comes from Oxyrhabdium leporinum, assembly GCA_032468155.1. Taxonomy (NCBI): domain Eukaryota; kingdom Metazoa; phylum Chordata; class Lepidosauria; order Squamata; family Cyclocoridae; genus Oxyrhabdium; species Oxyrhabdium leporinum. The sequence continues at coordinate 52,281 of JANHFL010001789.1, read as the reverse complement.
TGCTAATAATCCTTTGAAATTGATTTTAGACGCTCAGCTGTATCATTTGTCCCACCATGAAAGAGGAGAAAGAGATAATCAGTGAACTTGATTAGCCGTGGTGGCGCAGTGGTTAGAATGCAGTACTGCAGGCTACTTTTGCTGACTGCCGGCTGTCTGAAATTTGGCAGTTCAAATCTCATCAGGCTCAAGGTTGACTCAGCCTTCCATTCTTCCGAGGTCGGTAAAATGAAGACCCAGATTGTTGGGGGCAATATGACGATTCTGTAAACTGGTTAGAGAGGAATGAAAAGCACTGTGAAGCGGTATATAAGTCTAAGTGCTACTGCTACTACTTTAGTAAACTTGTTACATTTAATCTCTTTGCACCTAGGAGTCAACACACTTCTCTTAAAAAGTTGTCCAGTCTACAAACTGATAACTCTTTTTCTCTGAGAAGTGAATTCTCATTTAGAAACACCTTTTTTTGCAAGGTGGTGGGGTCTGAGCTACTATACTTCCTATCACTGGAACACTTAACAGAGACATTTCTTTAGCTGTCTGTGTGCTTCCTTCCAGGGGGAGGATGCGCAAGAGATTCCAAGAATGGATCAAGGGCTTTGTTTTTAGGTTGACATTCATCTCTTATATAGTGCATCTTTTGATGGCTTTAGGCTCTCATTGTTTTAACTTTATAATCTTTATTGGATATTTCTGTGATAATTGTGGCTTTGCCTTTTGGTTTTTTTTTGTGATAACATATCCTGAAAGATAAACACCCATCAGAAAGCTGTAGCAGAAATGTGTAAAAGAACCTCAAGTAATCAGTTTTTTTTATCATCCAGAAACTTTGATCTGGGGCACCTTTAAAAGAACACAAGTGCTGTGTGCAGCTCAAAAGTTATGCTTCTCTTTAAGGCTTCAAGTGCATTTTAAGGCTGAAGTGAGGTAATCCTGCAGCTTTGCTTCAGTCTGCTGTGGAACATCTCTCAACCCTCTCACATATGAGACTATGGGAAAAGGCTGGGCAAACAAGCCTTATGTTGCAGTGCTTTCTGAGGGAGACTCCCAAGCTGAGTGCCAGGCTTTGCAGTCATGGCAGTGAACAAAGTTTCACAGTCAGTGCAATTTTAGATTCATGATGCATCTCTATAGCTACTAAATACAAACTTTTAAGCCATGTCAGGATGAACTGGGAATGAACAAAAAAGAAGGAAGATAAGAAATATTGTGTTTAATATTTTAAACCCACCAGTAAATGTAAGGGAAGTGTAATTGCCTCTCTGTCGTTTTAGCTGCAAAGAACTACTCAAAGTGTTGGCAACTATCTTCAGCACATACAGTTTAATTAAAAAGATTTAAGCCCACATTAGATGAGGAGGAATCAAAGTTGGGAAATCTCCATTTCAGTTCATTCAAAGAAATACTTCAGATATCAGGACAATGCTGAATAGGGTAAAAAAGGGAGAGGGATACTTTTTCTGTGAAAAGTATCCTTATAATTTCTTTCTTTTAGAATTCAAGCATGAATAATACTGAAAATCAAAACATGGGTTTTTTAACAGATAGCAAAAGATGGATTCACTGAAGTTATTTTTGGCCTGGGACTCTTCCCTTTAATATTCCTTCATTGAAGCAAATACAGATATGTCCAATAAGCTGTAGACATCTGCTATAAAAAGTCACAAAAAACTGCCAAATTAATTTCTTAATGGGCATATTGCCATACAATACATAGCATCTCCAAGCAGAAAGACTAACAAAAGATAACTTTTAAAAGAATCCACATGATTGGAGTGTTACCTACAACTTCTCCACTTCTACTACAGTCAAGCAAAATATCCACCAACATTATCTGATCTCTGTTTATAATTTCCATTGCTATAGAAGGCTGAAAATTAGTCCATGTGGGTGAGCTTTTTACAGCAGATTTCTAATTAGGCCCTTCAGGAAAATAAAAATAAGAAAAATGGTTCAAAATACAATGGAAATCCTGTCCTTTTTTGAAGAGCAGCAGCCTTGTGAAAAGTGATGGTTGTTGCAGAATGAGAAATGAAGAGGGTCACCTAGCAACAATCTGAACCTTGTATGAACCTGAAGTGAGAAATGTTTATTTCCACAAATAATGGCTGAAGATTGGGTCAAGTAGAAACCCCCATTGCCTTCTGTGCTCAAGCAATTCTTTCTACAGAACCTATTGCTTCCTTAGAGTCTTATCATCCAGACAATTTCATATAGTGTAAATGTATAAGATTCAGGCCTCATATTTCAACATCACTTTCTTTATCATTATCATGATCACCATCGTAGAACTCATTGGAAGCTTCTGGCCTGTAAGATATAATAAAGTTATATTGGGTAAGGAGATAATGTAGCAAAAATTAAGGATAAATATTTTTTTTAAATGCTACAAGCACATGGCTATTAAACAGATCATTCCAAGAGTCCCAATCAATACATACTGATTTCCGGGAGATAACTGCTGGAGTTTCTCTCGAGTATCAGGTTAAAATACATATTTTTTATTTGAGGGACAAATGTAAAAACATACCTGCTGTAATTATCTTCTGAACTTCTCTCTTCTGGATCAGGCTCATCTGTGCGATCATAGCTCAGAAGATCAGAAGGGACATCATGGATCTGGACACTAGGTGCATGATTCAGCATCTTCAAATTCTCAAATATTGTCTGCCGTATTTGATCTAAGTACTTCATAGAAAACAGAAAATGCAGCAAAATCGTATCAAGCCAATTACACTTCAGCAAATATTATCAAATTTCTGTCATCATTTTTGCGGCCATCGAAGTTAAGCATAGTAACAAAATTAATCTACTATAAGGAACAGGCTTTAGTAAACAGAGGCACTAATAATGCATCTTTTGAAACTAATAATTAAAGAGATATTTTGAAAAGGAGGCAAATAAAGGAAAGGGTCAATTTGTCCATTTAACAGGAGGTACTCACCTGCCTTGAGTTCTGATTTTCAATTCTAGTGCTGACATCAGGGTGGAGAGTAAAGTCTGGAGCAAAGTATTCAAAATATTCTTTATGGATAAAAAAAGAGAAATGCTTCCATATATTAAAAAGAGAAATCCACATGTACCACACATCAAAGCACAACAACAGATAGTTATTCCTCTGAGGAAATAGTTAATCCTCAAGTTACTAATGTAATAGAGCCTCCCAATTACATTTGTAACCCAAGGATTTGTTTGACTGAACCACGTTAAATGAATGTAATCCCTCCCTGCTTTCTGCAATGCATTCGCTAATTGAATGCATAAGTCCATAAATGCACGAGGTAGCTCAGGATGGGGAAGGGGGGCCTAGTGCGTCAGCCACCGAAGGCCTCTCCCAATCCAAAGAGATACCTCATGCTCCCCACAATTGCTTCCCCCTCCCCATCCTGTCCCACTGAGTGTTCAGACTGGGGCTGCTTTGCTAGCATCCCGGATTTCATTTACTCCTCCCACTCCATTTCCCATGCCCATGGATTACTTACTTTCAGTGATAGCAAAGCTGTAAGAATGTGAAATCTAAGGAAAACATTTTCACCAACTTCTCAGTAAAAGACTTTGGCTGCGGGCCAAGTTGCCAGAAGGCCTCTGGGAGAAGAAAAGGCCTGTGTGGGGCCACTGCAGCCTCCTGCTTCAGGGCAGCTTCAGGGATTGGGACAGCAGCATAGCCAGTCAAGGAGGAGCTTGCTTCCTTTGTCTTATCTGGCTGAACTGCAAGCTCCTCGTTGATTGGCTGCAGCTGTTGCCACAATCTCTGAAGCTGCTCATTTGAACTAGTCAGTCAACAGCAAGCAGGAGGCTGCTCGGCACCGGCCAGACTGGGTCCCAACTAAGCCTGCAGGCCCTCATGGCAGAGGAACCGAAGTCAGATGGGGCAAAGTTGTTTTTCTTGCATCTCATGTTCTTACTGCTTCACTGGCTTCTGAATAAATAAAAGACTTCGGCTTTGCCATGTGGGTCAGACTCTTCTGGAGCTCTTCGAAAAGTAAATAGAGATGGAGACCTGGCAGGGCAGGATAGTGGTAGGGAAATAGGCAGGAGGCATGTTGCAGTGTCTCTGCGGTTGGTGGTAAGAGTGAATGACCACTGTGGTGATCTGTTTTTCTGGTGAGACCGGTTTATCAGGACAACCTGGTCTACCCAAATATGGGACAGAGCATACAGCTTCCACTTTTGGCTTTCAGCCCCAATCCAGGAGCCATCGCAGGCTTTTGCGACAAACTATTTTTTTAAAAATTTATATTTTACTGACAAAGAAACTAGTATAGCTCTATTTCAAGCTATTTAGCTCTCATCAGCTAGCCATACCCATTCTAGGATTCGAACCCAGGCTACTTGCTAGATATATTAGGTAGAATGTGGAAGCAGTATGCTCCGTCCCATATTTGGGTAGACCAGGTTGCCCTGATAGACTGGTCTCACCGGAAAAAACACTTATTCTCTCTCCTGGTATAGCTGACAAAGCAGGGAGAGTCCATGGCTTAGAAATTAATACATCTACCTAATATGCAAGTAGCCCAGATTCAAATCCCAGAAAGGGTATGACTAGCTGACGAGAGCTAAATAGCTTGAAATAGAGCTATACTCCCTTTATTTCTTTGTCGGTAAAATATAAATTCGACCACTGTGGTACTGCAACATGCGTAACTTCACGACTGGGTTGTAAATACCATTTTTGGGAGGATGTGTGTGTAATTTTGAGTGGTCGCTAATTGAACTATCATAGCTCAAAGATTATCTGTAATACAATCTTAGCTTTTTCACTCTTTTGTCTGAGACATGTCATAAAGTGTAAACACAAGACTTCTGTCTTGGATGAACTAGAAAAACTCCAAGGTCCCTTCCAGCCCTATGATTTTATCTGCTAAAATCTCCTCACAACTGAATACTTTACAGGTAGAAAAAAAAGAAAAGAAAAAGCAAATTTCCCTGATGCTTTTTATTTTTACTGTCAGTTGCATATTCTACTTCTTCTAGTATATTAGCATGCAGTTTTTTCCAAACTGGGTAACCATGATCTTCAACATTAACAAATCATTGCTAATACATGAATAAAGAGGCCATTCTTCAGACAATGAGACTATAAGTCATTTTAGAAGTCTAAAAAAATTAAAGTAGCCCCTTTAATACAGGCCCAGAAATTGTTTAGAAGTCAGCAAAAGGCAGTACATTGATGTTAAAATTTGTTTTGTTAAAGATTTACTGATGTTCCTAAACTTACTTTAAAGGCAACCCTGGCTATGCTATTTCAGAACAGTATTCAAACGTTCTGCTTTAATGAACCAATATTTCATAAACATAATAAACCAATAAAGCGCTTCTGGGAAATTACACTAAACATAGTATGGAGGAAGAACTTTTTACATTTCTCAAATGCATTATGAAATTGTTCACCTTTGAACTGATGGTAAATGAGCCATTATTATAACTGCATATTATGCATAAAGTATAAACTACTGCACAAATATAGAAAGGTTACTGTGTGTTATATACTAAAATATAAAATTTATAGTATAGTACTGTTTATATATCCGGCTAAGAAAAGGTTAAACAAATGATTGTATAAGGTCCTGCCTCTCCTTACTCAAGAAAGTAAAACTCTTGAAACTTGGTAGTTCAAAAGTGTCAGATCCCCATAAAGGTGAATCTGCCATTCTTTCAAGGCGGGGAGGGGGAACCTGACATTCTTGTAACTTTCCACTGTCTTACACTGGGAGGAAAGACTACTATAAATTGTATTAGAGTAACTTTCGCTTTTTTGTTTTCCACTTTCTATCACATTCCTCTGAAAGGCCCCTTAGGGTCCTTATCTATCCTTTGAAACGACTGTTACCAAAGCATCTTTACACCTGTGGATTGGCTGAGGGCCATCACATGACCAGGGTGGGGTCTGGTAACTGTATTGTTTGGAGAATTTTAGAACATGCTTTGATTTGCCTGCTATCACTTCTGCTCAATAAAAAGTATCCTGTTTGAAACATACTGTTTCCAAGAGTTCTACTTTCTTGAGTCAGACGGCGAGGCAGGCCTGACATAAAGGAACCTTTTATTGAGCAGAAAAGATAGCAGAACAAAGGCAAAGCAGATTCTAAATTCCCCTACACAGTACAGTTAGAAATAGAGCATCAGAAACCCCTCCCTTCAGTCCAATGTGTATTCAGCCAATCCACAGATACGAAGATGTTGTAACTGCCGTCCTGAGAACCAGATAAGAGAGCATTCTCAGGGTCATCTTTCAGCGGCTTTCATAGCAGAAGAATCCACCTGGCCCTCCCCTCTAATACATTCCCCAAAAGGTGAGAAAAACTCAGAGCACCCAAGGAACAGGAAAAAGGCTCCCCCCCTCACTCACTCCAGTTGAATGGCAGTATCACTTTAGGGATCTGACAGATTGTTTATATTTTAACACAGAATAACCTGACTTACCGCTATATGGAAGCTCCTCACTAATTGCTTCATCTACAAGCAATGATGTTTCGTAAGTCCTGAAAGGAAAGGCAGACCATATCCATCAAGGCCACATATCTATTCCACTTACTTACTAATTTATTACATTTATTGGCTGCCCATCTTACCATAGGGTAACTCTGGGCAGCTTACAATAACTTATACCCATGAAAGATAACTATCCCCAGCCTATCTCAATGCTCTTACAATACTCACCAGCATCGGGCCACATTGCGAACTGTATAACCACCACCTCCTAATACCAGAAGAGGAATGTTGAAACTTTTTACATATTCCACACACTCCCTGGAATCCAAAATTAGAATGTTTATATTGGCATATACTTGGCATACACACACAAATAAAAAGAGTGTGTGTGTGTGTGTGTGTGTGTAAATCTAGCAATTTACTGCAAATGACTGCTGTTAAAATGATTTCAAAAGTTGTTATCAAAGCTGGGAAATTGCTAAGCTATTAAGGGATTGCCAAAATCTCCCCCCCACGTCAAACATTTGAAAAATACCTTATTAATTTAGGGAAAATCCATTGGGGACTACAGAGAAGAAAAGGGCAGAGAGCAGAATAATTAGATCCAAAGACAGAAGGTGGTTGAGAACCATCCTTTTTCTGATGCTTGCTTTTCTGTCTCCAAAGCGGAAGAGTGTTAGCCCTTGCTGGAGTTTGAATCAATTACAGAGGTCTTTGAAAGACACCACAGGCCCAGTTTTAATGCAATGAGAAGGTTACAATGGTGTTTCTTGACAGCTAATATTAAAACTGGAAGAATAGATGCAGTGCAAGAACTAACTATGATCTCTTCATACTCTCAAAGATTGACATAGACTGGAATTGCAATAACGTGTTGTGACTTATAGAGTTATTTTCCTTTTTAAAATAAGCTCAGCACTGAAAATGAATAACAGCTCTTAAGCAATTATAAAGACAGTAAAGACGCTAAGTGGTGTGCATGTGTGCAAAAGAAAGCACTGTGAAGAGCCCTGGTAGCATATAATAACATAGAGTTGAAAATATACGTAGTTTGTAAATGAATTACTCTTTCTGCTTAATTTGTTAGTGAGGAAAACAACACGGTCAGGTAAAAACCAAGCAAACCACATTTAGTGTAACATTTTTTCACACCATACAAATTCCTATCTAGCCTGCAACAGAAAAACTAAAAGCACAGTATAGTGTCTATATTTTTTCTGCTGAGGTGCAAATACAGCTGTGCAGTGATTTGGAATTGAAGGGGAAAAGATTATGCAGAAGGCCCAGAAGCGCACCATTGTATTTGCTGCTGCCATGGTTTGAAGAAGCTGTGCTTTTTCCTATGCTCAGAGATGCAATTGGAGATTTAAGGAGATGCCCAAAGAAGATCTAAATCACCTTTTCCCCTTGAAATCCTGATTGCCACAAGTCAGCTCAATGGAAGATGTATTTAAATAAGATTGAAATAGCAGTACAAATAGATGTCTTTTTTTCTGCAAGATGGTTGGCAGCAGTTTTGGAAAAGTGTTTTATAATAAAAAGGGGGCACAGGAGAATTTTGAGGGATCTTAATCCCTAAAAAAACAGAATATCGACAACATTAAAAGGGAGAAAAAGCAGAATCATATCCTTATTAACCTAATTTCCCATTTAATTTTTGATGGGTTATAAAATGGACTTACCCATGTCCTCTTATACTGAGGTTAAAGCAGCCCAGGCGATCACAGCCTAAGGAGTCAGCACCACACTTAAAGGGGTAAGCGGGAGAGATAAAAATGAGGAATAATGACAATCGAAATTTCCCAGCAAACCTACCCATCACTATTGTAGCCGCTCTTGTAATCCATGAGTCCCTTCACATGACAAGCAACAGCCATCAAAAATTCTCACCTGCAACACTATGCAAGTTGGCTGATAGAATTCCACCACTTGATTAATGACTGGCTGGAAGAGGTGCTTATAACCTTCCAAACAAAAAGACAAAGAAACCACTGCTATAATTTCTCTGCTGAAATATGCACTGAAGATGGATAATACAACAAGGCCCAGTGGAAGACTCACTTTGGTCATCAATGCCATCCCGCAAAGGTACATTTAGACAGTAATAGCGGCCACTCTCAGCCCCAACTTCATACATGTCACCTACATGAGTGTAGAATTCAAAATAGGGGTACATATTAGAAAACATCCATTTTCCATAAAAGTGACACAGAATTTAAAATTCTTTCACATACTTATTAGCTGGCTAATAGAATTCTGATTCTTAAAAGCTGACAAAGAACAGTAAAAGATTTTGTACCTGTACCAGGGAAAAAGTAATTCCCATATTTGTGAAAAGATACTGTCATGACACGGTCTGTCAAGTAAAAAGCTTCCTGCACACCATCTCCATGATGGATGTCTATATCAATGTAAAGCACACGTGGGTGGTACCTGTCAGAGAAAAAAAAACTTTTCTGTGATAAAAACCATATCTCCTAACATCTTAAAGTCTCATGTTTGAAAAATCTGTACTTATCACTAGTGCTTGGGCGGGGGGGTTGGACTAGATGACCTACAAGGTCCCTTCCAACTCTGTTAATCTGTATCCGAATAGTGTCACAGCAGCTTATCCTCAGAGCTGCTGCAATGCTGACAGCTGATCTAAATTGCCAGCACTTTAAAATCATACTGAAGAAAAAAAAATCTGTCCAGGATCACATTCTGATAAATTACAAAGCAGGCAAAGGTGCTATTTTCTATTTCAAGATTTTTCTCAATCATGCATCACCTTTATTTTCTCTGTAGTTGTAATACCCTCTTGTCTTTGTCACTGTCCTCTCACAATTGATGAAGAACTTATTAAGTCTGGAGTGATGGTGTGTAGAGAATTTCTGAAGGTATGCCCAAAGTTAATGCATTCCCTCTGAACTCAATGAGCAAACAAAAATATCACCAGTACTTCTGCCAGAATTTAAAACATTAGAAATAAACAACAAAAAGTTAATTAAGACTTTGATTTTAGAAAGTTATAAATGGATTAAGGGTCCAGTTAAATTTGAAATAAGATTTTGGAATGCATTATACAGGTAGTTCTTGTAGACTTAAAACTGTTTAGTGACAGTTCAGAATTACGATGGCCATGGAATGGGTGTTTTATGGCCCATAAAGCACTTCCAGCCATTACAAAACATTGCATCACCACCCAAGTTCACATGATCATGATCAGAGTGCTTGGCAACCTGCTCATACTTAAAACTGGTTGCCAAGAGCCCTGAAATCATATGATCACCATTTACAATCTTCTCTGCTTGCTTCCCCAGAAAGTCAAGAATGAAAAGGCCACTTGCCAGGAGGGAACCACGTGGAGTTGAATTTTCCCCACCCTGCCCTGCAAGGCAGCCCTTTGAGAAGAAAAGGGTTGCTTGTGGAGGGGAACTTTTCCAGCAGGCTACAGAAATGGAGATTGGATCCCAAAGATCTGAGCTCCATTCCTGAAGCTCTCTCGAGGGGTTCCTTCCAAGCATGGAGGATAGGGGAACTCCTCTGACAGGCTACAAAAGGAAAGGTCAGCTCTTGAAGATCTTAAGTTCCTGCAGCTCACAGAGGAGTTCCCTTCTGCAGGAGCTGAATTCAACAGGCGACTCTTTCACTCCCTCTGCTTAATGACCAGGGAGATTGCTTAAGTACTATAATCAGGAGTGCTGAGATTCTCATTGTTGACCAAAGCAATTATATGAGCCCCCTTCACTCAATAATGAAGATTCTGGTCCCAACTGTGGTTGTACGTTGAGAGGATTACCGTAAATAATCCTTCCCCTGGGAAAATGGACATTTTGATTTTTTTTCTAAGACATAATTGAAATGTCAAATCCCACTAGGCTCAAGGTTGACTCAGCCTTCCATCCTTCCGAGGTAGGTAAAATGAGGACCCGGATTGTG
>JANHFL010001789.1:0-11935 GCA_032468155.1 Oxyrhabdium leporinum | reverse complement strand
AAAGTATTATACTATAATTATACATAAATATTATATTTGTTCATGAAATGTACAAGAACACATATATATATAGTTCATTTTTCTGAAAAACTAAGAAAAATGTCACTGTGCTCAGAAAAAAAATTGGGGAAGGGCAACTCCAAATGATACCCTTTCTTAGACTCATGGAAAGTCCTGGCAGAGCACTTAAAGTAAGCTTCTCCAAGGGCCAAAAAAATAGATATTCCAAATATTTCCTCCACTGGATTAAATACAAACTGTTCAAGGAATGAGGCAAAAGAAGACTTTATAGGATACAAGCTTTGGCTATTGGCTTCTGCCGATTATATTTTGCTGAATGATATAATTGAAATTCCAACTGTTTTAAATGAGATAAGTTCAATCCTTTCTTTTTCAGCTCATGAGCTTACCCCAATTAGAAAACATAAGCAGTGTTGTAAAAATAGTATATACCATGTCACTTAAAATCAAAGACAATGTGTATTACTCTTACTTCTTACATTGAATGCAAGGGATTGTCTTTAAATTCTTTAAAATGTTAGAAAATGACTTGGGATTTATACTTGATGAATCAGCTTTGAAGTATGATGTAACTATTAAACTGATTTTGGAAATTTAACAAGAATTAGTTATAGGCTATAGCCTTCAAATATACTAAGCAAACATTTTTCTAAATTTGTTGGAAAAGATAATTAAATTAATACATATTCCCATCTGTTAGCAATGGCCATTTACTTGTTCATTTTGGTTGAAAGTTGTTTTTTTTTAAAAGGGGGAAACATGTTACTATATTGGGCAATTAATGCTATCACAGCTTTATTGTTCAGTTTTGTCAAATCCTGTGAAATAGGACAAAGAGTGCCGTAGTGGCCTAGAGGTGAAGATGCTCACTTGGAAGGTTGAGAATTCAATAGGGCGCAAAAAGAAAATGTCTGCTGCAAAATTCCATGTAGGCATCAGGCATCTACCCAGTAAACGCTCAACTCCAGTCAGTCCCCCTGATTCCATCCCAAATAAAGAGATTACAGGGTTGTAAAATGAAAAAAAAGTAAGATAGGACAATAGAAGAAATTAATTAATTTTTGTTTCAAGTGATCAGGATTATTACTGAAAAACACTGGAAAACTGCATTGTTCTTTAAGTACAATTATATTTGAAGGTGTAGAAAATAGTATTGGTTGAAAAATTAAGACAGCACCAAATACAATTGGACAGTTCTTTAATTAAAGATAATTTTAATTTCATTTGATCTCTATCTTTTAATTCATATTAGCAAACCTTTAATATAGGTAGTCCTTACAAGTTTGGAAGCTTTTCTTTGTCTCCACTTTAGTTGGATTTTCCCGATGGAGGGTTGGAAGTGCAGTATGTTGGCCGACTTCCTTACCCACGGCAAACTGTGCTTGAGGCAGCCCAGTCTGCTGCTCTATAGAGACAGTTGGAATTACTTTGTGTTCTGATATTCTATCAGTGAGATTCTGTTTATTTGGTTCCACCTGAAAGGTCCTCTCAAAGCAGCATGGTTTTGTTAAGTCAATTCCAGATGCTCTGGGAACCCAACAAGGGGGCACCATGCTGGATGTCAACTGACCTGAAAAACTAATTGGTTTCTTAGCTTGATCCACACAAGGCAGTAGGGAATGGTTGGGTTCCAGAAAATCCATGTCTGTAAAGTTGCCCACCTCTTCATAGACAGGCTCTGACTCAGCCGGCTCCTGCTGTTCTGTATCTTGATGCATTTTCATTGGCTGTAAGGGGTCAAGATAGAAAGTGTGAGATTTGTTCTTTGGGCTCGAGGGAAAAAAAGATTCTGTGTTCATGATAGGCTGCTTTGACTTGGGGCTTCAGTTGAGGATCTTATTGTCCAGGCTAAGCCAAACAAGCCACTCAGAGATCTATGCATAGGCTTGAGTTAGACAGCATGAACACTTGCGATCAACCAAAACTAATAAAAATGTTTGTTTGGCCTTGTGTTTTGGAGATCAACTAATAATTACTTTTTGCTACTTTTTGTGTTTTAGATTCTAACTAAAGGCCTCAGCGCTTTTTGAAAGATTTTTTAGTTGAAGACAAGTCAGAACATTCTTGGGGGATTGGCTTCAAACCAGACTTGGTTCTTGGTGACTGCCTGCAGTTTTCTTGGCAAGTTTTCAGGAATGGTTTGTTTGTGTAATTATTCTCCATTTAAATGTTTTCATTTTAAGTCATATTAAAAAATACAATTTTGTAGCCATTTTTTGAGATGCTCTAGGAATTGCACCCAAAATGTCTACTTATTTGTAGCTCAGGAATATCCAGTTGTGCATTTTTGGTTTAAGAGCAGCCTTCATAGCACCAATGTAAGAATTCATATGGAATTTATAATATATGATATTATAATATAATATAATATGAACTGAACTATGGCTTTAACAAATCAACAAATACTTACAAAGAACATGGACAATATCCTTCGGGTGTGTAAGCGATGCTGAATGCAAAAGAAGAAAAAAAACCAGATGAAGCTGTAACAATTTATCCACAGAAAATCATGAAAATAAAAATTAGGACATAATCTGGAAAGTTTGTGCACATAGTTCTTACAAGAAAGAAAGGTAATCTATCCTTTGTGAAGAAGTCATCCAGCCATCTAGGCGAAGGGAAGATTATGCAACAGATGTGCTGAAGATTAAAATCTATCTCACATATTGGTCAGAAAGGGCCCGCTTTAAAGGAATAAATTAAATGCTTATCATCAACTGTAGGTTCTTGCTTCATGGGCAGTGGATAGTGGGGGTGCTGATGGATAAGGAGTATTTATTAAGGTGGAACATAAAAGCATAGTGTTCCTGCCAATGACTATTAGGACAATGCAACCGTTTGCATGCTGACTTAATACATTAATTTCGAATTATGTCATACAATAAAATGATGCTCCTCAAGCCCACATAAACTCAAAATGACTGCATGATATAAATGTGCTTTGTAGTTTGCTCTTGTTTCAAAAGTTTGGCTTCCAAGTGGAACCTTACCAAGGTTTGATTAACAGAGAGCATGACTGGATTACTGCTGTCTCCATGTAGGGAAATCAGGGGCATGGTGCCAAACTTAGGCTTAGTCAAGTCAGAAGAAGACTGTCGACGTAGATGAACTGGGCGGATTCTGTCATGCTACATGAAAGTCAGGGAAAAATATTTCTTGTTATCGGTAGTAGCATTAACAGCATGACTTGCTTATTCATTTCTTCTTCTCATGCACCTATTTATAGTGTTAGAATACGGAGATTGCCCACTTGAGTTCTGGATTTTATAAATAGTCCTTAAATAATTTTAAGCATCAATCAGGATCATCCATCAATTCAGGGTGTAGTATAGGATGGACACCAAAAATGAGTACAAACCAATTTTTCTCATAAGAAACAATGTAAATAAATGTAATACATTCCCGAACCAAAAATGCACATTTTAAGGCAATAAGTAAAAGGATAGGGTTGTATATCATTACTTTACATAATAAATAATCCTAAAATTTAATAAATACTGTACTTAATTGAATGAAATAAAAACTACGCTTTACCTGTACTGAGAAGAGGCCATGTCCTAATGAGATTGTCCTGTTCCAGTTCACATGCACAAACTCATGGGGAGGTTTAAAGACTTTATTAAGACAGGTCACAGAGAAAACAGGCAATTGTTTCGACATCACATTGCTCCATGTGTTGGGCTAAACAGGCATGCACCAGTGTAACTCACTAGGAGGGACAAGGCTGCTGCCTCATGAGTAGCCTTGCTGACTCTCTTGTGTGTCTCTCTGTTCAGCCCCTATGTGTTCTAGGATCTGGGGTAGGAGGCAGTTCCTTTTCATCCCTGCTGACTGGCTGCAGGTGTGATCCTTTCCACCCTGTGCTTCTGACTGGGTCTCCAAGCCTCTAGTACAGCTGCATCTCTGCCCTCTCCAGCCAGGCATCCCCTGTAGTTTTAGTCCTCCTGTGATTTTCTGGTAATTACCTAGTGTGGTTAATAAGTATAGTTTCATTGTTACAAAATAGATACCCTGAGATATGTAATTGCATGTCCCAGGAAGTTAAAATGCTTGCTATTATTTTGTCCTTGGTTTGATTTTTTATATATTCATTAATTCTTTGGTGAAAAGTTTGTCCTGTTTCTTCAATGCAGAATCCTGTGGGGCATTGCTGACAAACTATAGCACATATCACATTGGAGGTACAGCAGGTGGAGTCATCTCATGTGAAAGGTTCCTGGCCCCTCTCCTTCCTCTGACCCATTCACTCCCTGTTCAGAGTGAATAGAGACCTTGGCATCTTCTTGATATTCCCCGAGCTCTGAAGTCGGTTCTCCCTCTTCATCTGGGGAAGCCATTACAGGGATGGTGGGAGGAGAGCAGTAAGGAGGAGAGATTGTATGTAGTGTTGCTTGGAAGGAGAGTTCCCCTCCAACAGACTATCAGGCACTTGCACATCAGGTATTCTTTTTCTTTTCTGCCTTTTTTCAACTGGCATCACAAGCTGACACACACTTTTTGCTGCTCAATACATTCCACTAGTGAAGAGATTTGGAGCTTCTCTTGAGGCAACTCTGGAATGGGTATGAAGTCCTGAATGGGGTGAAACCGGTGCTACTATGGATGGAGTTATTTATAAGTGATCTCTGCAAAGGGCAGTAAATCGGCCCAGTTATCTTGCTGATAATTTACGTAACATCTGAGGTATTGTTCTAGCACTGAGTTAGTGCGTTCAGAAGCCCCATTAGTTTGAGGGTGGTGGGAGGAGCTTAGGCCTTGAGCAGAGCCTAACAACTTTAGGAACTCCCTCCAGAAGTGGGAGGTGAATTGTACCCCCCTATCTGAAATGATGCGTTCGGGAACCCCGTGTAACCTATACACATGTTGAATAAACTGTTTAGCCAATATTTTAGCGGAGGGAATCTTGGAGCAGGATACAAAATGCACCTGCTTGGAAAACAAGTCTGTGATCACACAAATGACTGTATTTCCTTCACTCTCGGGTAGTACAACAATTATTTGCTTCCATGGAGCATTAGGCCTAGCAACATTCTGGAGCAGACCAGCCGGTTTGCCAGGGGGCCTCTTTCCAGAAGCACACACAGGACAACTAACAACATAGGCTTCTATGTCCTTTTTCAAAGAGGGCCACCAGAAGTGCCTTTTAACTAAATATAAAGTTTTCACGAACCCAAAATGTCCAGCAATTTTTGAATCATGGACCTGTTGCAATATGGTCCCTCTAAGACTGGTGAGGACATATAACTTTGTGCCCACCCATGCCAGGCCACTGCAAATGGTGCACTCATTTGAGTGGGACAAAAACCAGTCATCAGTTTTCAGCGCCCCTTTTAACTGCTTGTTTAACTCAGTAGGAAGGTCAAAGTCCACCTTCCCCTGGGCTCTGGTGACCACTGGGGCAGCCAGTTGCTTGGAGGGGATAACCGGGCAGATCACTTCTGGCTGAGCGCTATTATACTGGGGTAATCTAGATAAAGCGTCCACCATAAAGTTCTTTCCCCCAGGAAGGTATTACAATGAGAAATTAAAATGATTAAAGTGTTGCACCCAACGGATTTGTTTGGGTGATAATTTTTGGGGTGTTTTTAAGGCCTCTAGGTTTTTATGATCTGTCAACACCTCAAAAGGGTGTTTTGCCTCTTCAGGGAAATGCCCCCAAGTTAGCAAGGCCCATCGGACCACAAATGCTCCCTTCTCCCATATTGCCCATCTCCTTTCAGTTTCAGTTAGTTTCCAGGAGTTGTAGGTGCAGGGTTGTAAAACCCCAATAGGATTGGCTTGCAGTAATAATGTCCCCACAGCGACGTCACTGGCGTCGGCCTGGACTAGGAAGGGGGCATCCATGTCGGCATGTTTAAGGATGGGTTTGGCTGCAAACAAGTGGTTCAATTTCTCAAAGGCTGCTTGGCACTCCATGGTCCACTCAAGGGGCTGGCTAGGCCTTGGTTTAGCTTCTCCTTTTGTCTTTAGATTGGTGATGGGTAACGTGATTTTAGCAAAGGTCGATATGAATTGTCGATAGAAGTTCACAAAACCTAGAAAGCTTTGCAGCTGCTTTCTGGTGCATGGGGGAGCACATTCTATGACTGCCTGAGCCTTCTCCAGGTCCATTTCTATCCCTCATGTGATATGCGGTAACCCAAATAGTCAATTTTAGTCTGGTGAAATTCACACTTTGACAATTTGGCATACAGTTCAGCAGACCTGAGTTTTTTCAGGACTGATTGCACCAACTTTATATGTTCCTCCATGGTTTCAGTGTAAACAAGAATACCATCCAGGTAAACCTTATAAAGGTGTTCATGCAGCACCTCATTTATCAGTTGCATAAACACGGCTGGGGCTCCTTATAATCCAAACGGGAGCACTTTAAACTGGAATCAACCCAAAGGGCAATTGAATGCAGTTTTCCACTCGTCTCCTTCCTTAATTCAAACTCTGTAGTAAGCATCTCTCAAGTCCAGCCTGGCTTCCCCCAGCTATCGATCCATCCAACTGGCAAAACGCTATGGGCACTTTCAATGTCCTCAGTCTCAGCCCTAGTTTCTCCACCACCTCTGGGCTAATTACGCACCTTGTACACCCAGAATCCAAAAGGGCTAACACTTCCCTCGGGCGCCAGATCAAGGCACCCTTAACTCCAATGGGGTGATCATGGGGCCTACATGTTGACTTACCAGGGGGTCATCATTGGAGTTGGTTTCACTCTCCTCTGGGGTGGTTGGGAGTTCCCAACTCCTCCTGTCCCGAAGGAGCGAATGCGATGACTTCCACCCCCTTCAGGGCCGTTTCACGGTATTTAGCTGATGGCTTTTCAACTTTCTTTCCTCCAGCTGATGTCGGTTTGAAGCCAGGCTTGGTGAGGCAATCAACAGCTTGATGCCCCTCCTTCTCACATCTGAAGCAAGCTGGCCCACTTTTGGTAGCTCCAGGGGCCTCTTTCGGGGTAGAAGAGGGAGGCTTGTTCCAGTTGTGACCCCTTGGTGCCAGTCTCTGGCCAGGTCAATTTCCACATCAGCTGCCAACACATACCATTGCTGAAGATCTTGCCTCCCCCCCCCTGAAATACAGCTTTGGTAGACCTCATCATTAAGCCCATCTTTGTAAGATTCCATTAGAGCCTCTTGGGACCACCCACGCATGTGGCAAGCCAATTCCTGGGTTTATTCAGCCACTGACCTCTGACCCTGATTTATGGTTTTCATTCTGGTCCTTGCCTTATGTTCAGCAAGGGGGGCTTTGAAATGGGCTCAGAGGGCCATCATAAACAGGTTGTAATCCCTCAGCTGGGAGGCATCATCATTGTGGAGGGTGACCATCCAATCAGCTGCGGTCCCTTCCAGGGCCATGGTGACACACCTTACTTTGGCTGCTTCCAAAGCAAAGTCCTCACCATATTCCTGCATGTGGTTCCAAACTTGGGCTAGGAAAAATCCCAAAGCTTTGGGATCCCCCTCTGTATTTTATTCCCAGCTGAGGAACATTTTTCACATATCATGTCTTTTGACACACTGTCACCCGTTAACTGCTTCTCATTTA
The DNA here is from genome assembly GCA_032468155.1 of Oxyrhabdium leporinum. NCBI lineage: Eukaryota > Metazoa > Chordata > Lepidosauria > Squamata > Cyclocoridae > Oxyrhabdium > Oxyrhabdium leporinum. The sequence goes on along the minus strand of JANHFL010001789.1, from coordinate 4,375 downwards.
CCCAAATTAACATCAGTTTTTTAACTTCCTTGAATGTAACATTTACTTTTAAATATTAATTCAGCATTAACTGCAAGAGTTTAAAACCCTCCATAAACCCAAGCTTCATAAAAAATAACTTATTTTAATTAAACTTTTAAAATAAAAAAGTTAGGTTTAAAATTTTATAATTTTTAATTATAAATTTTAATTAAAATGTATAAAATACATAATTTTCTAAATTTATAATTTAAAATTTTTAATGTTTAAAATCTTATATGAAATGAAATTTTTAAATACAGTATATTTTAAATTTATATGTGTGTGTGTGTGTGTGTGTGTGTATGTGAAAACATTATTTAAAAAAAAATACTTTGGAACATTATATTGAAAAATACAGTCATGAAAAAACAGTTTAACATTGTTCTGATTTGCAAAATATGTTCCAGGTATATATTCAAACCCACAGAAGACTCAAATTATATATGTGCTAAATACAAACTAATTGAAACACTTGAGGAAAAATTTAAGGACCAGGAAGAAAAAGTGAAGGATCTAGAGATAAGTCTAGGCACTTTGAGAATCAAACAACAAATGAGAAACGCCAACTAAAAGAAGATTGCAAGCAAACTGAGTATAATAAGGAACAATTAACTAATAGAGAAAATGAACCTCTTGTCCTTGCATGTCACACATGGAAGGAAAAGAAATCCAGCCCTGCTGGAACTGAACAATCAAAACTCATAATCTTGCCTTGGAAGCAAGTGGGAAGACACCAAGAGAAGGGACATCATCAAGTGTACCAATGATAGGAAAAAGTATATCAATGATAGGAAGAAAAGTATGATAGGAAAAAAATAGATCAGACTTCCACAAGAAAAAAAAAAGGCATGTATTGGTGATAGGACACTCACTACTCAGGGAAACTAACCCAGCAATTTGTAGACTGAACAATCTTCCTAGGGAGGTTTGCTGTCTTCCAGGCACAAAGATCAAAGATGTGACTGAGAGGCTTACTAAAATAATTAAGTAAACAGATTGTTACCCTTGTCTCTTCTTTCATATGTAGACAAATGATATGACAAAGATTCTGAAAACAATATCGAGATAATGATCAACTGAGCATGAAATCCAAAGATATGGCAGCACAGGTGGTGGTGCCCTCTGTACTCTCAACAAAAGGTAGGCAACCAATCAGGGAAAGCAGAACGTTTGAAGTAAACTACTGGCTTAAGGAATGGTGCTGTTGAGAGAACGTTAGAACTTTGGATTCCTAGACCACTATCTACAACACCTGCATTGGAGAGTGTGGGGCTTCTGGCAGCAGATAGGCTACACCTCACAAGAACTGAGAAAAATGCTTTTGGAAACCCACTGGTAGAGTACAGTACAGTACAGTAGAGTACAGTACAGTAGAGTACAGTACAGTAGAACAGAACAGAACAGAATCTGGAAGGGACCTTAGAGGTCTTCTAGTCCAGCCCCCTGCTCAAGCAGGAGAACCTATATTATTTCAAATAAGTGACTGTCTAGTCTCTTCTTAAAAACCTCCAGTGATGGAACACCCGCAATTTCTGAAAGCAAGCTGTTCCACTGGTTAACTGATTAATCCAACTGGCTGGCCTTATCTGAAGGGCTTTAAACTAAAACAGGGAGGGAGGAGGGAGACCAATTTTTAGATAAATCTCAAGGCAACCAACCAAGTAGCAAGAAAGAAGGGGAACTCAGATAAAATACAGGAGATGTAGATAGCAAACACAGGATCAGTCAAAAAGGATTCAGATGACTATAGACTAATGCTCCAAGTATGAGGAGCAAACACGGTGAACTTGAAATCCAAATACATGACGCATATATGATATTATTGCCATTATTGAAACTTGGTGGGATGAAACCCATGACTGGAATGTACAGCTGGAGAGATTCAGATTGTTGAAAAGAAACATGCCTAATAAAAGATAAGGTGGAGTTGCATTATACATAAAAAATAGTTACACCTCTATGGAAATGCAACCCCCCCCAAAAAAAAAACTCAAGGATAAAAACCTCCTTGAATGCATTTGGTTTACTATAAAACAACAAAAGAATGACATTGGCATAGGTGTATACCACAGACCACCTAACCAAATAAAAGAAATAGAACTTTTAGCTAATGTGTGCATGAAGAACACTGCAGTATAATGGGGGACTTAAATTATCAACTGGGAGACAAACTCTGCATCTACTGGGTGATCAAACATGTTCCTTATGAACTAGAAAGTTTGCTATACTGGACTTAATTCTCACTAACAGAGATGAAATTATAAGAAAGGGTGTTGAAGTTACAGGAACGTTGGGGGAGAGTGACCATGTGACGTTGGAATTCAACATAATGCAGGCACAAGCCATAGAACAAAATCAAACTAGTGTCTTAGACTTAAAAGAGCTGATTTCAGCAAACTTGGAGGCAGCTGGGAAAAATTCCATGGATGGAAATATTTAAGGGGAAAACAATTCAAGAAGCTTTGGAAACTGAAACGTGAAATTATAAAATCCAATCTAGCACAATACCACTAAAAAAGAAAAAATAACATCCCAGAAAAAAAGCAACATGGTTGCATAAAGAACACCGATAAATTGAAAGATTAAGAAGGATAAATATAAAAACTGAAAAGAGGGACACATAACTAAAGCAGGCCACCAGCATATCGTCTGAATCTGCAAAGATGAAAACAGGATGTTCTGACCTGGGTCTCAAACAGGAGAAGCACATTGTTTTTAACTAAACATTTTCTTTATTAGGAGCGCCAGCAGCCCCGGCAAAGAGTCTCACAGTAGGCTAACACAGTCTCAAAGTGCCTGTGGAAAGTGACGCTCACTTACTTTCCTCCTGAAAATGACCCCAACACACCAGGAGTCTCTCTCTCCCCACACTCATAAAAGAAGTCCTGGAAGGTGTGCCTGCTCATTTCCAGCATCAGACACACACACATACACTCAGAAGGAGCATCGACTCTCAGCGCCGCAGATTCCATGAAAGAATTCTAATGAAGTTCCAGACAGGATTCAGAAGTTTGGAATATCAGTGATTGACCGACAGGGAGACAAATAATTGCCTGCCACACCTATTCGTCTCCACCCCCTGCCTTTTATCCCTGGCCCATAGATTCCCACTGCTCTCCTCTCCTCTGCCTTCTGCGCATCCATGCGTCAGGCACAGGACCCAGCTATTCCTCTTCTTCCTCATCAGCCACCTCCGGACCTGGAAGCTATTGCCTCTCCATCTAGGGGCTGATGGACAACCCAAGCTCTGCCTCTATCTCTGACAGCTCCATTCCCTCTTTCCCCTTGGAGCTCTTTGACTGCCTTGATGCTGGCCCCAACTCCCACTCTGCCTCCTCATCTGATTCAGCTGCCAACAGGCCACAACACAGGAAAGCTAAGGTTCAGAATGAACTAAGACTTGCAACAAATGTCAAAATAATTTAAAAAGTTTCTTTTCTACATGTAAAAAAGAAAAAGAAAGAAAGAAAACAACCAGTCCACTAATGAAAAAAGATAGCAAGAAGATGACAGCAGCAGGGAGAAAGTGGAACTTTCACTCTTTCTCCAAAAGGAAAAATTAGTCCAACCCATCAAAAGCAGTACCATACAAAATACAAGACAAATGATATAAGACAAAACAGAAAAGAAAGTGGTAAGACAACATGTATCTTACTTTAGACAAGTTCAAATCAGCACAGCCAGATGGATTACATCCCAGAGTTCTGAAGGAGGTGGCGGATAAGATCTTGGAATCATTGAACCATATTTTTTATAGATCCTGGAGCACTGGGGAACTACTACTACTACTACTAGAAGACTGGAAAAAAGCTGGTGTAGCTTTTTTTGCATCTTCAAAAAAGGGGGAAATGGATTAAAAAAATGCAGACCAATCAACCTGCCATCAATACCTGAGAAGATCCTGGAAAAAATAAACAGGTAATGGATCTGTGAACACCAAGAAGCAAGCAAAGCTATTACCAGAAGCCAGCATATGTTAGTGACAAACAAATCATGCCAGACAAACCTTATTGCATTCTTTGACAAAATAACTAAGTGAGCAGACTAGTGAAGTGGATACAGTAAACATGGACTTCAATAAGGCATTTGACAAATTAGACCATAGCCTGTTTCTTGGTAAAATAGAAAATTGTGGTATAGGCATCATCATCATCAGATGGATTTGTAACTGGTTGACCAACAAAAAAGATTTGCTAACATCTAGAAACAGATAAAATCATAACTAGTAGCCAGCATGGCTTTGTTAAAAGCAAATCATGCCAACCAATCTGGGTTGGTTTTTTTTGGTAAAGTTTTTTTATTTTTAAATCTTTATACAAACATATCATTGTGTGAACAGTGTGGTATCTGGGTA
>JANHFL010001788.1:147755-158977 GCA_032468155.1 Oxyrhabdium leporinum | reverse complement strand
GGGGAAAAAAAAGATTTTAGTTGTAGCTTAGAAAGTTGCCCGGCAACCGTTTTGGTTGGATTTGTAAATTATGTTGGAGTCTTGAGTTTAAATCGGATCTGATGTTGGAGATCTGCCCGTCAGGATGCAGAGGAATCCTCTGGGGGGGGGGAAAAAAAGGAAAGGTGCTTTCCTCTCCCAGCGCAAGACTCAGTTGGAAGGGAGTTTGGGTGCGGAAGTACACTGTTTTACATGCACACGTTTTTCAAAGTCGTTTGTAATTACAGGTAGTCAGTCCTCAACTTACGATCACAATTGAGCCCCAAATTTCTGTTGCTAAGCGGAACCATTTGTTAAATGAGTTTTGCCTCATTTTATAACTTCTCTTGCCACAGTTGTTAAGTGAATCACTTCCGTAGGTAAATTAAGTAACACGGTTGTTCACTGAATCTGGCTTCCCCCCCTTGACTTTGCTTGTCAGAAGGTCGCAAAAGGGAATCGATCACATGACACCCACCCCCATCCTTGGGTGCTGAAATTGTCATAAATTTTGTCTGAATTTTGATCACGTGATCCTGGGGATTCTGTGATGGTCGCAAGTGTGAGAAATGGTCATAAGTCACATAAGTCACTTTTTTCAGTGATGTACCTTTGAACAGTCACTAAACGAACTGTTGTAAGTCGAGGACTACCTGTACCTTGAAAAGCTAAAACCTTGTTTGATAGGTCCTTAGTGTTACTTGTGTCAAGAGCTTTAAAACCATAAAACCGGTAGTATCGACCGTAATGGGGCAGTTGAATCTTACAGAGAGTGCCAAAATTATTTTATTATGCCAGAGCATTTACCTCATAAAAATGGTATTGCTGACTGGAATATTCTGGCAGTTGAAGTCCATGCATCTTAAAATGGCTTAACGTTGGAAAAACTGCAATAAAGGGATATAAATTATTCTGGATTAAAATAAGAGGACAAGGCAAATAACCTTCTGCCTACTATAATTTAAATGCTGTTTTTTTCACATTGTAGCTAGAAATATAGATAGTCCTCGACTTACAGCAGTCACTGCAAAATGTGACTTTTCACACTTATGACCATTGCAGCCTGCCCATGGTCACATGATGAAAATTCAGATGCTTGGCAACTGACTGATATTTATGACGATTACACTGTCCCAGGATCATGTGATTCCTTTTTGCAACCTCCTGACAAGCAAAGTCAACGGGGAAGCAGATATACTTATCTATATTACTAACTTAATAGCTGCAGTGGTTCACTTAACAACTATGGTAAGAAAGGTCATAAAATGGTGCAAAACTCAATGACTGCCACACTTAGCAACAGAAACTTTGGATTCAATTGTGTTTGTAAGTTGAGGACTACTTGTAACTGGACCACAATTTTACTTCATGCACAGATTTTTAACCGTTTAAGGTTACTGTTCTATCTGTCCTTTTTGGATATGGGTGAACCCCAGATGGCAGCCCCTCAGGTTTCCATTTAGTTAAAGTGATTCATGTACTATCCAGTAAAAATGTAGTTGGTTAACTGGCTTTTTGACTTACTGGTCAGACCTACTGCCATTATCTCCTGTTCTCTCTCTCTTTTCAGTTTCAGGCAAACTCGGCGAAATCATCGCCTCACGCCTTCCGATGATGAGCTTCTCCAGAAAACAACACTCCATCATTTGGAAAGAGAATCACCAAACATCATGTTTATTGAAAATTACACTAATTATGGTTTCTTCATCAATGGGAACACAGTGGTAGGCCCTTGTGCTATTTTTCCACAAGCAATCCTGCAGTGGAATGTGAGTACGTTTTTCAGTTCCTTAATAGAGATACATGAATCTCTTCAGTTCAGATTATATGTTTTCTAATTTTAATATATTTTTCCTTAAATCCATTTAAAGTGAGTCCTTGCTTAATGATGGGAACTTCCATTACTAAGCAAAATTGTTGTTATGTACATTGTACATGACCACACCGCTTAATGATGGCAGTTCCCGTAGTTCTATTATTAAGCAAGAATCTCATGAGCTGACTTCCTGCTGGCTTCCCCAATGACTTTGCTTGTGGGAAGCTGCCAAGTATGTTTATGTGATAGCAGGATGCTGTGATGGTCAGAAATCTGGACTGGTTGCTGAATACCTGGCTCATGATCATGTGACTACGAAGTTACTGCAACAGTGAGATTTTCTATGATCAATGTCAGGGTTCCAAGTAATAGATCCATAGCAAGCAAAATCCAAGGCAAGTGGGTTCCTCAAAGGATAGCTTTATTAGAATATATTGGCACATATCTGGTGAAAACCAACTCTGAGGGTTCCCATGGTTTTCACTTAATTAAAAGCAACAGTTTTTCACTTTCTCAAAACAGTCACATGGTCCAATCCTGGCTCCATACGGTAACATCACTCCTCTTTCCAGGGTCCAGGTGTGAGAATGTCCTTGGTTCTCAAGAGAAAGTATTTTGTTTTGGCTACAAAGTCCCAATTATCTCAATTCCTCCCTATTCCTCAGCTCCAGTGTGGAAGCATTGAAGATGGCGTTAGTCAGGTCAGCTTCAGGGTTGACAATCAGTCATAACTACCACTCCTTTAATGCCATCACAAGTTTGAACAGTTGCTGAGTGAGTGTCATTTAATAAGGATCACCTGTACATGCCAATTTGTGATTCACGTAAAATAATGTTTTTAATGGAAACTTGTATGTATTTTAATGCATAAAACTCCTGCCCACCTTCCAACATCATGTAGTGTTTCTCAGCCTTGGCCACGTAAGATGTTTGGACTTAACACTTAACATGTATTAACATGCTGGCTGGAGAATTCTGGTCATTGAACTCCACACATCTTTTAAGTGATCAAGCTTGAGAAACACTGCTTTTTGTTATGCTGCGCATTCGCTATTGGAAGAGTTTGTCTTTTATTATTTTGTTTCATATTCCAGGTTGGCACATATAAAGATATTATTCCAGACAGTCTTGCTCTGTTCTATATGCTGGAGCCCAAAATAGGTACAAAATAACTCTGAATCTTTGGCTTGGTTTTAGAGGCTTTTTTATTAGTTTTGTTCTTAAGGAGGAATTATCATCTCATCATCCTTCCCTGCCTTCCCCTGTTGGTTGTCCTAGAAATTGTGGTCCTGGGAACGGGAACCAAAGTAGAGAGGCTGGATCCTGATGTCCTGAAATGTTTGCATCAACGTGGGATCGCTGTGGAAGTGCAAAGCACGGTAAGAGATGGTGCGGTAAGGACAGGAAGAAGCAGATAGCAAGAGAGATTAGGGGAGAAAGCAACGCAATAGTGTTTTCTTCTTCTGGTCTAAGATTTCATGAAACCTCAGATAATAAAAAGCTGGGTGGCACCGGCAGCATAAAACCTCACTGCCTGCTGCAGTGTTTGGCATGCTTAGCATTCTTATTTAGGTTGCACACTACTTTATTTGTTTCTTTAAAGTGTAGAGAAATGCACATGGAGCTTATTTTTTATCTCCAGAAGTCTTTGCTTGAATCGTATGCGCCTGGAAATTTGGCAGTGATGCCTTTGGCATTTTGCAATGGAATTTGTATTGCTCTTTTCTTTCCTGACAGTTAGAACAACTAACCAGTGGGACAACTTGCCTCCAGAAGTTGTCAATGCTCCAACACTGGAAGTTTTTAAGAAGAGATTGGATAACCAAATAGTATAGGGTTTCCTGCCTAAGCAGGGGGTTGGACTAGAAGACCTCCAAGGTCCCTTCCGACTCTGTTATTCTATTCTGTTCTATTTTCCTCCCTATGCATTGGTACAGTGATTCGCTAAAGCATGAACTAGCAATACAAATAGACTCTCATCTTTTTCTCCATACTGATTCCTTTGGTTGGGGTGCATTTTTTCCCCTACCGGCTTTGAACTTGGACCCAGGTGCCTAGTGTACATTAGCTTCTTATGGATGGAAACTCATCAAGGAGAGAACCAGCCTAGGAGAAATTTCCTGACAGAACAATTAATCAGTGGAAGGACTTGCCTCCAGGAGTTCTAGGTGCTCCAACACCAAAGGTTTTGAAGAAGAGATTAGATAACCATATAGGGTTTCCCGCTTAAGCAGGGGGTTGGAGTAGAAGACCTCTAAGGTCCTTTCCAACTGTGCTGTTCTTTTATTCTTTCTCATCTCTTTGGCTCCACAGCCTAATGCTTGTGCCACTTTCAACTTCCTGGTAAGCGAACGACGTGTGACAGCTGCTGGACTCATACCTCCTCATCCTGCTGCCATGTCTGAATAAGCCTTTAAGGGTAAGATGAGACGAGAGGCGTTCTAAGCAGGCTAGAGAAAGAGGCTCTACTGTCATGGCTGCCCGCCCCTTGGAGGATCTATCAGCTGTTTCTCCCAGTCACAGACAAGCATCAGCTGTTGGACGTCGCCAAAAGAGCTGGATTTTTTTCCCCCCCAGGCTTACAGCTAGATCTGAGGCAGGCCGCTCTTCCTTGCAGTGCCGCATGAGCCCAGCGTGGAGAAGAAGGCCCGGAAGTGATTATCACGCACCGCTGTTTGTGTGTTGTATCTAGTTGTTATCTGAAACGACTGCAGGCGTTTCAGGGAATTTCTGTCCTCAGAGGAAATCTGTCGGGGAGACTGAAATAAAATTATTTGTCCAAAATTGATTTATAGTCTTTGAGATGAAGTTTTTAACGTGGGCTTCTCTATATCCACTCTGTGATCTGTTTTGTTTGTTTATGTTTATACAACCCTCTGCTTGACCCTGCTTATCATATACATTGTCAGTGAACTGCAATTTATGTTTTTAATTAAGCAGCACAGCCAACAAATCATAAAAAGAACATGTGAATGCATATAAGGAAGATATCTAATCTCCTTGCCCTATTGGCAATATTCGTAGCCAACGCCACCGACCGTGCCAAGAAGTTTTTCTGCGTTCTGAAGGTGTTGTGTGCCTCTGCACATGGTGGCTGCAGTGAGAGGGAGGTGGGTTCTGGGTTTGTAGAGTTAGAGGACGATGCCAGGCTCATGGTTTAGAAAGCAAGGGGGTTGTGCCTCATGGTTTAGCTTATTGCTTGTAGCTCAGCAGTGATGTGAGGCTTATTGTCTGCCATTGAGCTGTAAGCTGTCTTTTGAGTGAAATCCCATTTAAAAGGCCTGTAGGGCAGACCATGTGCGAATCCGCTTAAAATATAGCCCTCCAGAACAAGTGTGGCAGCGTCTGTTTTTTGGCATTCGGTTTCCAGTTTTTATGTCTGGGTGAGTGGTTCAATAGCAACAGCAGTTAAGACTTATATGCCACTTTGTGGTCCTTTACATCTCTCTCTAAACAGTTTACAGAGTCAGCATATTGCCCCCAACAATCTGGGTCCTTATTTTACCAACCTTGGTAGAAGTCAACCTTGAGTCAGTCGGGATCGAACTCCAGCCCGTGGGCAGAGTTAACCTGCAATGTTGCATTCTAACCACTGCGCCATCACTGTGACTGAAGGACTGTCTCCTGTCAGTGAAAGCTTAGACTAAACTCCAAGCCCTCTTGAACTTGTGATGGTTTGCTTAGGAAACGTGCATTCTGTCATAAGGCCAGAGCCTCTCCTGCCATCCTGCAGAACAGAGCGCTGGTTTATCATATTGCTTAGCTTAAGCATATCCCAGCCCCCATAGTTTTAAGGAGCATGTTATACAGGTAGTCCTCGACTTAACAACAGTTCATTTAGTGGCTGCTCGAAGTTACAATGGCACTGAAACAAGTGACTTATGAGTGTTTTTCATACAACTGTTGCAGCATCCTCATGGTCACATGATCAAGATTCGGATGCTTGGCAACCGATTCATATTTCATACACGGTTGCAGTGTCCCGGAGTCACGTGATCCGCTTTTGCGACCTTCTGACAAGCAAAGTCAATGGAAACTCCAGATCCACTTAACAACCATTGTTACTAACTCAATAACTGCAGTGATTCACTTAAGAGAGGTTGTAAAATGGGGCAAAATTTACTGAACAAATGTTTCAGTGTCAGTTCAGAAATTTTGGGCTCAATTGTAGTCGTAAGTCGGAGACTACCTACATTGCACACGTGTGCCTCTGGCACAGGTGAGTGAACTCTGAACTTTGAGGTGGTACTATTTAAACAAATGCACCAAGGACAGGGCTGCCTCTGCCAGGATTTGTGGAACAGTCAACAGATGAGTCACAAAATATCTAAGCGGATCCCAAATCTTTTACAGTAACGGAAAGCCATTTTCGTTCTCACATTTAAGGGCTCCTGGAAAACTAACTCGTCTTTTAAACGTATTTCATAGCCTTATTACTACGTACCTGTGTTTATTTCCCATGAGAAAGGATAGAAAATGAGTTTTTAGCGAAAGTTTAGTAGCTTGATTCAAGACAAAAAATGGCTGAATTCAGGTGCACAAACTGCAACCGTTTAAACCAAATGCATATTTTTATAGGATCACCCAGCAGAGGGCAGTCATATGATACCAGAATACCTGCTTTAGTTTAGGGCAGTGATGGCTAACCTTTTCGGCACCATGTGCCCAAAGTGTGTGTGTGCACACATCCCCAAAAGGCAATGTGCGCGTGCCCCCCCGTGCATGCGTGCGTGACCCCTCCCCGTGTGTGCCCCCCACATGCACGTGACTCCGCCCCCTGCACAGCAGAGACCTGAAGACCAGCTGGCTGGTGGGAGGTGCGCGCACATGCAGGGCGGAGCTGAGCTGACGGTTCACGTGCCCAGAGAGGGCTCTGCGTGCCACACGTGCCATAGGTTTGCCATCACGGGTTTAGGGAGTTGGGGACAGGTGCTGTTGCTGCACAAGGGCCCTTGCAAGTGATTAGGCAACTAATTGCCTTTGAATTTACGATAACAAGTCCTGTTGATAGACATTTTGTGTATCAAATCTAGGAATCTGTACAAGTAACTAATGCATCTTTCCCCAAAATATCTTTACAGAACGCTTCGCTGTGATATGGCAGAAACCATTGACATGCATACCTTAAAAACTGAAGGTTTAATTGTTTTTTTGGATGGTCTCTGAGACTACAAAGCTAAGTCCACATAGTTGGTTGACATTTTTGGGGGGGAAGTGGTTTGGAAAGGCTGACTTGGGTCCTGGCTGGCCTTGTGCCTAAGGCAGGACTAGAACTCAAGGCTCCCAGTTTCCAGTCCAGTGCCTTTAACAGCTACACCAAACTGGCTCTTCAATTTGCATAAGAAACAGATGTTCCATAGGTCACCAAATAAACATTTGTCCATTTTTCCATATGATCCTCTAGAACAGGGCTGTCAAACTCGTGGCCCACAGACCGATGTGTCACATGCTGGCCACGTCCATCCCAGGTTTAACGAAGGGGGGAAAAAGTCGCGATACGTCATGTGACGACATGACGTCGCGAGTTTGACACCCCTGCTCTAGCACCATTTCACTATTAGCTTTCCCAGGCCGATCAAAACAAGAGCAGACCGAATTTGAGAAACTTGTGATTTTTAACAAAGAAGATAATTCCTAAAGTTAGATTGCAGGAGTTATAGGCTACTATGACAGCAGCCAGTTGTCTGTGCATATCTTGCTCCACTGTTTTGTAAAAGCATTAAAAAAAATATAGCCCCAACTGTGAAGAATAAAGGACCTGGGTAATGAACCAGAGAAGAAAAACATCATTGCAAGGTTTTGAGACTTGAACCTGCTTAGTTCATATTTGATAATAAATATGTAAAAATATACCATATTCACACAATGTTAAGGAATACTCTTCCCTATAACAGCAATGATCTGCCTAAAAAACATTCTTAAGGTGTAAACATCATCTTTCCCTACAAAGGATTCATGCATCTTTATTTCACCATTCCCAGTTAAGAAAATCTGTAATTTTACTAATGCTGCCTTGTTTATTAACACCTGCTAGTATGCATGTTTGAAGTTACATAAAAGTGTGAGATCCTATCCACCCAAGAAGGTAACTAGGCCTAAGAACGTAACATAACCAACAATCCTCCCACTAACATTGATCTTGGATGATGGTAAATTTATCTGTTTTGAAACTAGAAAAGAGTGTGTTCTCCTTCAAACCTGAACATGGGGCTGGAGCAGCAACAGATGCCATTTTTCATGCAATTCTGAGTCTCCATTAGGAGTAAATTCTTTTAGACATAGTTTGAGGTGGATAAAACAATCTCTGGAAGTTGGAAACTCTTGCTTCCAAAAAATAATCTCTCATATGGAGCAAAACAACAGCTGGAAATGACTTTAAGAAGAATGTGACGGAATGTGCAACATTTGCACTGGGGATGAGTGAAAATCATTTTTAGGAAGTAAAATGGATGGCTGTACGCATATATATGAAAGGTTTTGTTGATGTACGTTGGAGAGTAGCTGATCAAATTCTCTAGAAGCTGCCAACAGAAAAGACAGGCTGAACTGATCCCCAGAGGCACTCGAGAAAGTTAAGACTTGTTCCTCACGTTTTATTGTAAAAATAGTGCAAGAACACACATCTGCAAGGCTTCTGTCAGCATACAGCACCATCTCTGGAATAAGTTCTCTTCAGCCTTGGTCAGAGCAGCTGATGATTTGGGAAATGGCACGTAGCTCTGCGTCTTTAGCAAAATGGCACTTCTGTGAAGGGAGCAGTTCATGATCGTGGCTGCGTGAGCCCCACATGACAAAAGAGGCTCTGGAAATGCACAAGGGACCCATCATCAGAAAAGACGCTTCTCATATCTAGGAAATGAAAGGAATTGTGTTACGCAACAGCAAAATGTGGCTGAGGAAGGAAAGGAGAAGGAAAAGGAAAAAAAGGAAAAGGAAAAGGAAAAAAAGGAAAAAGAATGGGTGAGGTGACAGCTGGCTACTTGGAAATCATCTATCTCTTGTCTTGTTATTTCACATCCAGTTTGTACCAACCTTTCTAACTGAGCATTAGGGGGACCATATTTGGGCCCCAATAAAAATCCAATTCATCTCAACAACGAAGGCTGACTTCAGATAGTGATGGTCCCTGGCTGGCTAATGGCAAATTCTTTCTTGATAAGAGAACACCACCCCCACCACCCCCGTTTCTGATACTTGTGTGGTAGAAGATACAGTTATCAGGAATGCAATTTTCCACACCAGAAGCTCTAAAGGAAATTTGCACTTCAGGATGGGCTGAAAAGTGTCTGCTAACACTGAGAACTGAGTGCTGTAGAAGGTGACTACTAGTAATAGATCAAGGTTGCCACATAATGATGGTTCCGGCAATTTTGGCCCCTGTGGGATGGGTGTACGCTAATCTTGGGCCTGAATTCAAACCAGGTGTGGGCTGACTGGGATTCCTGCGGATTTCCCTGGAGGTCTCTGGGGAGTGGAAGGCAAGGGGAGGGGATGGCGAGGGATTCCCTGTGGAGCCAGCCAAGGAGATTGTAGTGAATAGAAGCTGGCTTCCATTACCTACAGTACTCGTACCTACTACATGCCCCAGAGAAACAGCAATGGCTCTCTCACAATGGGGAGGCAAAAAGGTAAGCTGGCTTAACCCCCAGACATCAGAGAAGGCTTCCGACTCATTTATAGCAGTGCACTGCCGCTGTCATCTTGTGAGTCAGGCAAGAAAACCTGAGCTTATGTAACACAAAGACGTAGCAAATCAACAACAACAACAAAAAATAATTGGGGATCTGCCATAATTAAGAGAGTCCTTGGCAGAGTGGATGGGCAAGATTGCTTGCTTGCTCACTGGAAGAAGACAGGACCAGCATAGGGAAAGGTGTACCTTCTGCCAGAGAGAGCAATGCAAGAATCTTTCTAAGTGCTGCTACAGAACAACTGGAAGTTAGAGAGAGCTGGTGTAGAGCTGGTGTAGAAAGCCCAGCCTCCACTATAGGACGTTTGAATTCTCCACTTATTCCAAATGAAAGGTGCACAAAACAAACTTACGAGTGAAGGCTGTGAACCCCTCCTTCCACTTGAGCAGATGTTGTTCTGTTCTCGAATTTCAGCTCTCCGGAATACATCATGGCCCTAGAGGTCAAAGGGAAGAAAAAGTGACATTCCCAACCTGCCACAAAAATCTGCACAGCACAGGCACTACAACCATGGAGTTGTACGACCGACCCAAATCAATCTTTACCAGGAACTGAAGTCTTGCTTCATAGATTTCCAAACACCCCTGTTCCATCACAGGTGTACAGCCAATGCCAACGCCAGCTCCAAAACAGCACTGAGCTACAGATCAGGCTAATGACGGAGAAACTGTTACTGCTCTCACCTCAGCTGTGTTAAACTCTTCGAACCAATATCTTGGCAGGAATGCTGGATGCCAGCAATCAGGTATGGCACGAACTTGTGGATGGAGCCCTTGTCCTGCACAGCCCCAGAGACCCCCTGGGCCACTTTAATTTTATCTGTCTCACTGAGAAGACAAGAGGAAACAACAGAAAAGCCTGTGAGAACTGCAGAACTGTGACTGTTCAATCCACTGATTATCTTGAGCAAGAGGAGAAAAGAAATATTTTAAAGCAGAAAAATTATTAAATACCTGTCCAAAGGTATTCATCTATTCAGAAATGCATTCTGGCAACTTTCTCGAGGAAGGCAATCGTACTGAGGTGAAACACTCCTGTAACTTCTTCAGCTTTACACATACCTTCCCTTTTCTGCATGCATTTGTTTGTTTATACGCTATTCTAACTATTGCTTACCTGAAATATCTGTTCTGGCTGCCCAGGTTCTTGTCCATTGCATCCAGAGATCCCATTCCACGGTATTTCTTCAGCCTGATCCCATCAGAGAAAAAATACTCCCCGGGGGCTTCTGAGGTAGCAGCTAGAAGGGACCCCATCATCACTAGAACCAGGAAAAACAAATGCAAGCAACTGTGTAAGGGAATGTGGAAAGAAACGAACAGGAAATAGGGGAAGTAGGTTAACTTTGATATCAGCTACTTGGACGAAGCTAATTGCATTCATGTGTTGTATATGCACATAAACTAATCAAGGGGAGACGCAATCTAGAACTAAGAAGGAGTTTCCTGACAGTTAGAACCTTTAATCAGTAGAACAGCTGGCCTGCAGAAGTTGTGGATGCTCCATCACTGGAGGTTTTTAAGAAGAGAGTGGACAACATTCATATGAAATGGTAGAGGGTTTCTTACCTGGGCAGGGAGTTGGACTAGAAGACCTCCAAGGTCCCCTCCAACTCTGTTATTCTGAAGCTATAATTACACACAAGTGTTCTCTCTCTCTCTCTCTCTCTCTCTCTCTCTCTCTCTCTCTCTCTCTCT
>JANHFL010001788.1:127969-139430 GCA_032468155.1 Oxyrhabdium leporinum | reverse complement strand
TTCCAAGTTTCAAGAGTTCTACTTTCTTGAGTTAGAAGGAGAGGGGGGCCTCACATAAAGCAAGTTCTGCAAAAATTTGGTCAACCGGAGACACGTTAAGGCCCTACCGAGGGGACCTTGCACCAATGTCCGAATCCAGCACGGAGAAAGGGGGAGCCGAAGCCCTGGAAGAGCTGCCACCAACACTGCAGTCCAAAGGCCCACCAGTGCTCACACCCATGGGTCCAGCTGCCGTCCCACGCAGAGAACCGAAACCTCCCCGATGGTCTCTTGGAGTGGTAGAAAAGGACAACTGGGGAAAACGATCCCACCAGGTGACGAAACCCCGAGGGAGTCAGAGAACAGACTGGCAACAAGAAATGCAAGGTCTTTCTGAGAAAGACCACAGACATCGTCCCCTCCCAGAACCAACGTGTGTTTCAGATGCGGGAAGGAAGGAGACCATGCAGTAGACTGCTGAGCCAAAACCCCAATGAAGAGAGCTGAAAACCCAACAGGAGGAAAACCAGCGATATCCACACCACGGAAGCCAGAGACGGCAGTGAGAACCGGAGCCACCGTCGAGTTTCAGTCCTCAGGGGAGAGAGAGGATGGAACTCCGGTGAGCACAAAGGAAAAGTTTGAGTGGTCTGATACCGATCCGGAAGACGAGGAGATGGTAAGCAGTCCAGTTGAACCCCTTACTTTCCCTTTAAGACTTTTCATCCCCATATTGGGATGAAATGTGACTATCCCCGCATTTATAGACTCTGGATGTACTAGATCACTAATCAGCCCCACTTTGGTGGGAAAACTGGGCATAAGACTAAGGAAATTAAGAACCCCCCATCATTTTTTGTCAATTAGATGAGTCTACATCGGGGGGGGGAGGAACCAGCTCTACTGGCTACCAAACCCCTTCTAATAACTTTGGGGGATCACACAGAAAATCTAACATTTATTGTTGCCCCAGGCATGAAATGGCCTTTAGTTCTAGGTCTTGCATGGTTAAAAAAGTGGAATCCTCAAATAAATTGGCAGAACGAATCTATAAGATTCAGAAAACTGGAAGTTGACAATGGAAAATATCCACGTGAAAAAGTGGCGGCAAAACCGGGGTGGGAGGAGCCAACAAATGGCACCCCAAGGGAATACCATGATTTGGCAGAAGCGTTCAGCGAGAAAGCATGTGATGAACTACACCAACCCCCACCGCCCCACTGACTGTGCTATCAAATTACTACCAGGCTCTAAACTGCCTAAGCCAAAGATGTACTGTATGTCGCCTTCTGAGCTAAAAGAACTCAGAAGATTCATTGACAAAAATCTTGAAAGAGGATTCATTGAGAAAGCCCGTGCAAAAATGGCAGCACCTGTCCTTTTTAAAGGAAAAAAGGATGGATCTCAACGTCTCTGCATTGATTACAGATCAACAGGGCCTGACAGATTATGACTTCTGGATTCTGAGTTCTGGTTCTGGGTATTGTATACATGCATCATACTTTATATTATTGTATATAAACAAGTTTTTCCTATAGATGAATCCCGCTCAATTATTGTGTGCTGGTTGGATTGCTGCAAACTCTGACAGATATCTATTGGAAGTTGAGGTTAAGAATATTTCTTTATAATAGTATTCACAGATGCAGTGCAACAACATCATTTATTCAGTATGCTTTTGCTTTATTTTGACCTACATGAACCCAACTGTTATGGTTTAAAGACATTACCTTACAATGGAAACAATTCATGATGGCTTATTCAAATCTGGCTTAGTCAAGGGTGTGAACCTACTAAAAGTGAGGATTTAACTAGGATTTGAACACAGAAGCTCGATGGTTTTTTTCCCCTTTAAATGGATAATAGGATTATTTATTTATTGTAGCTATTTGTATGTCACCGAACAATATATTTGAATCGCCTCACTTTAAACAATATGGTCCTATTATAACAATTTAGAACTACACTAGAAAATGCTGATACTGCACAATGTAGCGTATTTACTTAAGAGGTTAGCAGGATTCGTGATTATTAGTGACATCACAGTAACAAATCCATAAAGTTAACAAAGCCCTAAAGTTAAGCGCAGGATGAAAAATGTAATAGTGTCATATTCAACACATATAAACTATTTTATAGCTATTTTCACATACCTTTTTTACTCCTCTGCAGGATTTCATTCGCTTCTTTTAACGTAACTCCTGCAGGAGCTACAACAAGATCTTCCCGTTTGGTCATGATCTACGAAAAATGAAAAAGCTGAAGTAAGACAAATGTCCTTTCCATTTTGGCTGAGTAAAGCAGCACTGTCTAACAGGGAAATGTTTGCCAGTCCAGAGTAATCTAATTTAATGTACTTATTATTATGGAAGAAGGATGTTTCAGTCAGACTTGATACAATTAGCTTAATGCGGAAAAAAGCAATTTACCATAATGGAAGGAAAGTAACTTAGTGCCAGACATTATTAGTGTCCCCAAATCAGGAATTAACACAAAGTAATTGCCTCTATTTGGCTTCTCAACTAGTGTTAACAATCAGTTTTTAAAGATCTTTTTCAGACTAAACTTCAGATTTAAAGTTCGGTTTCAAAACCACAAGTGAAATAATTCTTAAAAATGAAAAGAAAATCCATCAGTAATATTTTTCACCTCCAATGTCCCTCCCAACCTTATGATTCTAAATAATATTAACAACATTAGGAAAACTGGAACTACTGCTATTCTGTATTAAAAATCTTATAGCTTGGATCACTATGCAGAGAAAGTGCTAGAATTGGTTTTCCCCTCTGGAATCTAATTATTTTAGATGGTCTGTATGTTAAATGGTGAAAGTTTAACCACAAGTGCCTCCACTACAAACTGAAGCAGTGTTTCCCAGACACAGACACACGTTCTCATTTTCCTACAGATAGACTGTAGATGTCAAAGACTGAAGGATTAAGATGTCTGACCTCACAGAAATTCTATCTGGAGCTTTTCAGGGTAACCAAATGTAGTTTTTCCTTCTCCCGTTTCCAACATTATCAGAAATCCTTTAGAAACGTGTTATAGGCAATTTCTGTCTGAACTTTAAATCATGCTGTTAGCTGATTTTGCCAGCACAAATCCAAAAATAGCACAGGGAATCAGAGCTTAGTGTAAGACAGGTTGGAATGCTGCAATGCTAAAAACCCCACATCCAGTTACAGTAGTTACATGAACGCTAATTCCAGAAGGCTTTCATCAGGCAATGGGAAGAAAGTCGGCTGGCCGAACAGGGAAATATTAACTTGCCAAAAAAACCCGCTATGCTGCATGCTGTCTGGAAAACAGGAGCAGGTCTCAGAATATATTTTTAGAAAGCGGTTGCCGAGGGGAAAAAAAATACTGCAAAACTAAAAATACGTAATATTTAATAGTAAGCCCTAGGTGCCTTAGCTCAAAAGCAAACCTTCCTCAAAAGCAACTATCACAAAACATAGCTTGGTATCAATAAAGACAACAGAGTAAAAGCCTATCTTTTATATAGTTGATGCTGTTTTTTTTCTTATCAATACATCATTAATCAACTTTCTTTCTGACTCTGGTCAGCATACAATAATAAGGACTGAAGTCCTTTCTTTTCTTTCAGGGAATCCCTCACCAACCTCACTAAGAGGCAGATCGTGCTCTTCCTCTTTCAGGAAATCAATGTCTCGAGATGAGATGATCCCCGTGAGCCGGCTACCCATCTTCCCATTGTCTGTTATGGGGATGCCACAGAATCCATGACGGGCTTTTGCTTCAAACACATCTCTGACACGATCGTTAGGGCTCAGCACCACCGGATCTGTGATAAACCCTTGTTCATATTTCTGGAATAGGACACATTAAAAAGGGAGAATGAGAAACTGAGACATGAAAAGAAGAGTCATATCACTCCTAGTAGGGTGTTCTCTATCTATGCCAGATCCTCTGAGATTATTTATTTATTAGATGTTTATCCTGCCTTTATTACTTCGTAAGTAACTCAAGGAGGTAGACGTATCTCCTTCCTCTTCCCCCCCACCCAACAATCCTATGAGGTAGGTTGGGCTGAGAGAGTGTGACTAGCCCAAATTCACCCAGCTAGCTTTCATGCCTAAAACGGGACTACAACTCACAATCTCCTGGTTTACTAGGCCAGCACCTTAACCATTACACCCAACTGACTCTCCAGTTTGAATAATGAATAATGAACAATTATTATTGTACCATGTAATGCTATGGCTCTGAAGCACAACTGAAGATTCTCCAAAGTACCAAGCACAAATGTACATGGAGGATAAGTTAAGCAGCATGCAAATAACAGTGCATACTACACAGAATGGGAAACTCCTATCCCAGTGCACCAAAGGAACTATAGTCTATATATCTATTAAATTTAGATACCATGCATCTTACTCTGAAATTGATTCTTGGCAGTTTACAGCTAAAACGTTACTGTAGAATGATAGTAGTGTACTGCACTGTATAAGTTAGTAACTGTAATGCCAACATAATTAGAATCAGCTAAATATATCCTGCTTTAGGGAACACCAGTTGCTGATCTTAACTCTGATCAGAAGACTTTAATTAGCTTTAATTAAATGCAAGTACTAACTATTATAAAACATTAACTGTCATAAGACCAGGAATTTGGGAAGAGGAATCATGCAATGATCAATCATGCAACCTGATCTTTCATTTCAGCTGTAATAACTTGCAGAGACATTTTTGTGGTTTTACCTTAACTTTCCGTACTTCGTTGGCCTGGAATTCTGGGGTACAGTTATGATGGATGAATCCTATTCCTCCTGTGAGCTGAACAAATACAGAAAAAAAACCCTGCTAAAACTAGAATACCGTATTTTTCGCTCCATAAGATGCACTCCACCCCCCCAAAAAAAAAAAGTGGGTGGAAATGTCTGTGCATCTTATGGAACGAATATTGTGTCACAGATCGTGAAATGTATTATCTCAGGGGTCCCCAAGGGTGGACCGGTGCCGGTCCTTTGGTGAATAGCAGCCGGGCCGCAGCAGCAGAGTCCTTTTACAGTGCTAAACCCCTCCTCTTCTGTCTTTGTCATTGCCCGCCTCTTCTGTCTCTTTTCCGCAGTGCAGGAGTCAATAGGTAGAGCTGGCACATGAGAGGACACCTATCTGTGGTCCTCTCAGGCTCTGCCTCCCACCCTTACTACACTACACTTAAGTATATTAGTACACCATTTGGTTCAGAGTATTTTTTTCCTTGTTTTCCTCCTCTAAACCTAGGTGAGTCTTACGGTCAGGCGTGTCTTATAGTGCGAAAAATACAGTAAGTTCCTTCACTGCCATCTGCCAAGAGGCAACAAGTACAGCAGGAATGCTTCCCAGACTGATGCAGTTATTTAAGGAGAAGATTCCATCTTGGGAGGATATAGTGTTAAAAAAGACTGATATGACAGAAATACATACTTTGAAGAATATGTGTAAAACTCAGCTTTTTAGTTTTATATAGATGAAAAACAGGAGAGAAGAAATGTTCAAGTCTTTAGCATTAATGAAATCATTTGGTGGTGGTGCTTTTTAAAAAAAAAGAGGGCATTTAATTTTTAATTGTGTTACTAAATACTCTACAGATGTTTCCTTTCTTTCCTTTGTGTCCTGAATATTGAACTGCCTTTGAATACGTTCTCAGAAAACCAGGAGACAGGCTGATACAAGGAAAGTGGCATGAAACCTGGACAACTGGGGAGCAGCAAAGGAATGTAATATCTAGAACTTTAAATAACGGAAAGTGATGGTCAGCCTCATTCTGCCACTGAGATATGTATAGCAGTAATTCTAAAATTTCTCTCTGCTAATGGGATTACTAGCACCATCTCTTGTATCTTTCATCAAAAGTGAATTCTACTGTATTACACAAATCCTAAAGAGCAGCATTTAGGACCGCAGGCCAAATGACAAAAAAGAAAATACTCTCTGCAGTAACAGGATAGCCTTCTGCATTTCCCAGATGCAAAGAGCCCCACTTCGGATTCCGTCAATACTTCCCCCTCTCCACTTCTATTTACTTACCGCCATGGCAATAGCCATGCTGGCCTCTGTTACGGTGTCCATAGGGGAGGATATCAAGGGGGTTTTCAAGCTTATCTTCTTGGTTAGAGCAGAAGTCAGGTCCTTAAAATAAACAGAATTATTTGGTAAGAAAATGTTGCATCATTTCAAGATATTTCAATATTTCGATTTTTCTAACATGGGTACTAGACCATTTAAAAATATCTAATTTATTAAAAAATGTAAAAAAAATTTTTTAAACAAAATCTATGGCTATAAAACCCTACATTAGTATTATTAAAGAAGAAAGCAGTTAATTCAGAATATTCTTTTTATATGCTGCACAAACGTCAATTCTATACTCACCACTTGGTCTGCAGTAAAATCTATGTAGCCAGGGAGAATAAGGAAGTCACTGAATAATAAAAAAGGAAGACAAATGGTATTGAGCTTGTTTGTGATATAAATACAGTTATTAACATGTAAATATAGCTTGTATTTTGTGAATCTTTGTAGCATGTATGAGAAATTGCTTGCTATAATTCATATCCCAGAAACTCTGATGCTAAGGCCCAGACTCAAAATGCTGCAACTAGAAAACTGGTTGCTTTTAGTAAGAACAATCTAACCCTCTTAATAATTACAGCACTTAATTCTATCCTCTGGAAAATTATTTCCTGATGACTTGTGTAGCTTATTTTCCTCTTCAATCCCAAGAGGGTTTTTTTTTAATTTTTTTGATTTTCAAAGATAATTATGTCACTAATTGTAGTCACAGAACTTCAACATAATAGATCCTAAGAAATTTGCATGCGCATGCAAGGCCAAAACTGCCAGATCCAAAACACGTTAATGGTCAAACTAGCAGGCTTCATCAAATCTCACACACACCTATGCAGCCATAACACTTGAGCCATGCTCCTATTTTAACCCGATCTCAAAAGAGAAGATAAAATGCAAAAACAAAAAACTGAACAATTTTTAAGGATTAAAGATAATTAGCAAAAGCAAAAATTTACCCTTAACATATATGAGCGACAGATTCTAGTTTAGTTTAGTTCACTTTGTCATTGCACCTCATACAACGAAATTAAATGCCATCTTCAGTGTACATCATACATAAGAAAACTATAAAAATAAAACAAAAACACACATCCTTCACATTCTATACAATTGAATTAAAAACCCCTGATACTGCATTAATATTACACTACACAGTAGAATTCAATATAGTTACTGCTCTGGGATAGAAGCTGTTTTTCAGCCTGTTTGTCCTTGTTTTTATTGTCCTGCACTGTCTGCCAGATGGTAATACCTGGTAGTTCAAAAAAGGGTGCCCAGGATGAGATGAATCTTTAAGAATATTTTGAACTTTCTTAAGGCAGCGGGAGCTATAAAGCTCTTCCAAAGAGGAGAGAGGGCAACCAATGATCCTCTGGGCAATGACGTTCACCCTCTGGAACGCTGTCCTATCTGCCACTGTGCAATTGGCAAATCATACACAGGTGCAGTAAATTAAAATACTCTCCATTGTGCAGCGGTAGAAGGTCACCAGCAATTTTTCATTTTATTTTAACACTGGTCTCAAAAGAGAAGGTAAAATGCAAGAAAAAAGAATTGAACATTTTTAAGGATTAAAGATAATTAGCAATAGCAAATATTTACCCTTAACATTACATAAGCCACAGATTCTAAGGAAATCAAGAGCAATATATTTTCCAAGAAAATCTCTCAGATATGGTATTGGGGGTTTTTTTAGAACTTATTTTCGACAGTAGAGTTCAGCCCACAGAATTGTTATGTAACTAAAATCTATTTAAAAATACACATGTCCAATTAATATAGATTTGGGGTGTTAAGATACAATAGGCTACCTTAATTAACTCCAACTGCTATTTCCAGAACTTTTGTTTGGTTTTTGCCTTTTCAAATGAGAGAGTCTGTAATTATAATTAGCGCATGTGTGTGTGTGTGTGTGTGTGTGTGTGTGTGTGTGTGTATAAGTCAGTCCTTGCTTTTTTGAGCAGTGCTGACCAAGATTTCAACTCGAGACCCTGAAACCTACTATTTATTTATAAAATTTATTGGCTCTACATCTTACCACAGGATAACCTGGGGCAATTTATAATCTTAAAAAGGTAAAAACTATGAAAAGCTAAAAGACATAAATAAAATACTATGAAGAACCAAATACTATGGCCCAATTAAAACATGGAGAAAGTGGGAGCAGGATGGGCAGGCAGGGGGATCTGTTGTTAATCTATCAATCAAAGTGGGAGCAGGATGGGCAGGCAGGGGGATCTGTTGTCAATCTATCAATCACCTCCCCCATGATGCTCCCCCATTGGAGCTCCAAGCTAACTGGCAGAGCCAGGTTTTTAGGCTCTCACAGAAGGTCAGGAGGGTTGCAGCTCATCTCACTCACTACTACCAATTAGAGTGAAAGTACTAAACTAGATACACCAGTTGTGACAGGAAATATGATCACGATTTTCCAGTTATAGGGAAACACTTTCAGAAAAGTATGGACATCAGGCAATTGAATTTTGTAAGCACCCTATAATATCTATTGGAGTTTCCTTCTAATCCTTCTATTCCCCACTAATCAGTCAGAACTGAAGAAGCTTCTTGGATAAGAAACAAAACGTTTTCAGGAAAAAAAAACCAAGGAAGTCCAGTTGCCTTTTGAAAAGCTCCGTTGGGACATCCATGACCTGGGTGACTGAAAATCTCCACAGACATCCAAGAGGAAATGCTAGCTGATGTTTAACCAAACTATGACTCAAACTTGAAAATCTTTCAGTCCTAAAAAAAAACCTTCCATTGAACTTCTTATACACACAGATATCTAGGGTCATGCTGAAAACACACAATAAGTACTGAGAGATTTAACCTCCACACACTTTTGTAATCCCAATCTACCTTCGGTACTATTAATGCTTACAAATAATAGTTTTATAATGTTGCTATTTTCACTTATAACATTTGTATGAATTTCTGAATCTGACCGGAACCTGCCTTAACTATCTCTGTACAAACTTTGTAATGACCCTGAGACTAAAATGTATAATATACAATTCACTTTTTGCATTACAATGCAATACAATGAGTAGTGCTAACAGAGATATGGATGCTTGATGAGAAAAATTGCTTGCTATTAGGATTTTATTGCATTTATCAGTAGATAGCAGCTGACACCTATTGCTTATAAAGAATCTGATGTTTCAACTGCAAAGCGTATTGCACATAGATAACATTTATACATAGCAGTTTTGTAAGGCAGGCTGTTATGGGAGTGTTGCTGGTAAGAAAAGACAATCAATTTACAGGACAGCAATTATTTTCAAAGCACTTTCTCAAATGACTTCCTAGACAGAAAAACTTCCGAAGTACATATGTAAACATGCCCCACCTCCAAGAGAATTGGAATCACATGAAATTCCATTTGCTAATGAAGGGGTGAGTGTAGAAGAAGAGGGTGAATTGAAAACAAATCTAGCAGCTGGAGTTTCTGCCATAAAAATGATGTACGTCCTTATTTTTGTTTTTGGGAAAGTAATCTCAGACTTTCTAATAGCCATGCCTTATCATGTGAACTTCCTTAATAATGATTTTAACTATTCTCATGAATTTTAACAACTGATTATCATTTGTTTTACTGGTAACTTCCCTGAGTGTGAAAGGTCAGACATAAACTATATAAATAAATTGGGCTGTAATAGAGAGGCTTATTAACCACCAGTACAAAATGCTCAGAACATGGTTGGAGGGCATTCACTGTCCCTTGCAGGTTTCTTATATAAAGATTATGACCTAAGGACTAAAATTGATCACATGAACCAACAGGTGGCTTAGTAATGCATATGCTGTGTCCAAACTCTGCAGAAATACATGTAACTTGAGAAACTATATTAAATGATTCCCTAGAATGAAACTACAAAAAAAGAAAAAGAAAATGGAAAGCAATGGTGACATGTATATTTCACATTTGTGACCACAACATTTAAGAGACACCATTACCTTATAAGCCTGCAAAGTGTAGAATTTTGAGGTATGCAGAATATATGTCAAAATTTAAACATTAGGAATGTCAGGAAACAGAAAGGATAGCTGAAAACGACCAGAAAGGACTCCTTCTTGACCACCAACGTGCAATGTAAAGAACGATTCCACAAAAATGTTCATTTTGTTCTGGAACAAGTTGTAACCACCCAATGAAAGTAGAGCTATACAGCTGGAAGAGTTTTTTCTTTCACTACTGATTAGGAAGGAAGCAAAGCTTATTTTCTCAGGTATGTCACAGTAGTGAAATTATTATTACTAGATTATTGGATTTATTATGTCAGGCACCTTTGCGTTTAAAGGCTCCTTATTTCCTACCATCCTCCTCACACACATTGTTCCAATCGTTTTTTATTCCATGCTACAATTGCGCTTAGTTATAAAAATCCTCCAGCTCTGGACACCTCTCTTCCTTTACAGACGGCTATAAGAAATCAGAGTAACCGAGAGGGGACCAGCCCAAACTAAAATCACGCGCGGCGGCGAACTTACTTTAAGGGGGGTGGGGGGGAAGCTCACTTTTACCTCCAGCGGATTTGGCATTAAAAGGCTCCGAGGGGCTCCTAAGCTTCCCTTTCGGTCCCGTCTCCCCCCCCCTCCCTCAGCTGGCATCATCCCCGCGTTTCCATGCTTGGCAACTGGAGCAAGATTGCCCCAGGCAGACGTTGGTCCTGCCCGAGGATCGCACTTTCGGAGCAGATGTCCGCAGAGACCCCCGACAACAAACCCACCCACCACCGCCCCGGCAAAACAGAACAGATCCGCGTCGCCCTCCTTGGACGCCCGCCCATTCCATCCTCTTCACCCTTCAAACGGCGCGACGGCCACGTTGCCTCGGAAAGGCGTGTGAGTGGTGATCGCCGCCGGGGCGGTTGGAGAAACTCGGGCTCGGGATCCCGCCTTGCCCCCTCCCGCCTTCCCCTCTTCTAAGCCGCGTTCCGTCACCATCACCCACCCGCCTGACCGGGCACCGCGTGGCAGATCGGTTCGCTGCCACGCTCGTCCGCCTTCCCTTCCCTCCGCCGCCGCCTCCTCCTCACTTGTAAGTCAGCCCGTCGCCACAGTTCAGCATCTGCTGCGCCGTTAGCCCGTCGTCTGGCACGTAGCCGGTGCCGCCGCTGATCAGGTAATCGGCCATAGCCACTCGGGTCGACTCGCGGGGGAGGGGGGGGCGGGGGCGTCCGATTGCTGAGCGCGCGCTGCACGGACTCCCGCGCCTCCTGGCCTCAGAAAGGCCGGGACGTCACCGGCGCGAGACAGAAAAGAAAGGAGCGCGCGAGGAGCCCCGCCCCTTCCCCCGCGACGTAGACCCGGTGACGTCAGTGGAAAGCGGCTTTCTCCGAGCTCCTTGGAGGCGGGGTTGTTCTTTTCCTCCCACTCCCCACTCCCCTCTCTCCCCCCCTCC
>JANHFL010001788.1:60625-75427 GCA_032468155.1 Oxyrhabdium leporinum | reverse complement strand
AATATAATAAAATCACCCCCCACTCCCCCTGCCCTGACGACAGCAGATCAAATGAGCCATTTAACGGGCTCCATCCCGCTCTGGGCTCCCCAGGCCCACTGGCAGAACCAGGTCTTTAGGGCCTTCCGGAAGAGTATTAGAGCGGGGGGCCGTTCTAATCTCTGGGGGAATGATGTTCCAGAGAGAGAGAGCCACCACGGAGAAGGCCCTTCTTCTGGGTCCCACCAGGTGTAGCTAGCTTCCTCAGGGATGGGACCTGCAGCATTCCCTGCCTCCCCACTCTGATGGGTTGGGTAGATGTGCCCGCCAAGAGTCGGTCCTTCAGATAACCTGATATACAGGTAGTCCTCAACTTACAACCATAATGGAGCCCAAAATTTATGTTGCTAAGTGAGAAATTTGTTAAGTGAGTTTTGCCCCATTTTATGACTTTTGTTGCCACATTTGTTAAGTGAATCGCTGCAGTTAAGCTAGTAACCCAGTTGTTAAGTGAATCTTGTTTCCCCATTGACTTTGCTTGTCAGAACGTCGCAAAAATGGATCACATGACTCCAGGATACTGTATCCATCATAAATGTGAGTCAGTTGCCAAGCATCTGAATTTCGATCATGTGACCATGAGGATGCTGCAACGGTCACGGTAAGTGTGAGAAATGGTCACTTTTTTTCAGTGCCGTTGTAACTTTGAACAGTCACTAAATGAATTGTTGTAAGTTGAGGACTACCTGTATTTGTATCTACTAACTCTTATATGGTCAGAAACTCCACTCTTCTCCTTCCTTTCCTTCTATGCTATGTTAGCAGGTGCATTTTACAGATAGTCCTTGACTTATGATTATAATTGGGACCATTAACTAAAACAGTCCTTAAATGAGTTGTGCCCAATGCTTTGACCTTTTTTGCCATAGTCGTTAAGTGAATCTGCATTCTCCCATTGACTTTGCTTTTTGGAAGCCAACTGGGAGAATCACAGGTGGCAATCATGCGACCCTGTGGGACACTGCAACTGTCATAAATGCATGCCAGTTGCCAAGTGCCCAAATTGGGATCACATGACCGTGGGGATGCTACAATGAGTGTAGCAGGACAGGAGGGGACCAGTCATAAGTCACTGTTTCAGCACTGTGCAACATCAAACAGTCACTAAATAAATGATCCTAAGTTGAGGACTATTTCTATAGGATCTCTTATAATGTTATTCCTTTAACAACAAGGTAGATTGTGCTCAGATAAAACAAATGAGCCAAAATCACCTGGGAGTTTCCAGCCCCAAAGTGGATTTGAACCTGTGTTTTCTTATTTCAACATTGCAACCACTTGTTATTCTAGTAGTATAATTATCATAATACACGGACTCTCAGGTCAAATGAGTTGATCTCGGAATTCATCTGTATGACCATACAGAAAATACAGATTAAGTAGATACACATAAGATTCAGTAGGAGGGTAGTCATGAAATTGTGGATCCACATAATTTGCTTGTACTTCAAAGCATGTTTATTGCCCTCGAAGTCTTTGCTATTGGCAACTTCTAATTGGCTCTAGTATAATAGACTGGAATCTGAGCAAGTTGGTGAACAATTATACAACTGTTTCTCTGCACGAACGACAGGTTCCTCACTCAACCTGAGTTTCCAGCATGCCAACTGGGTTATCCATATTGACTAGGTCCTTGGCTCGACCCACTTTGACTGGGAATGCAAAGAAAGCATGATGATGACTGAAGCCAATAGTATCAAACTGATCATCGAGTAATCTTAATGATCACAAGATTAGTGCGCATAACCCGTCACTCATCTATTGATCTCAAAAGCCATCTTTAGTCTAATAACTGCAATTTAATAGACTTTAATAAAGGTAGGCTGCTGACCCAATCATGCTAGAGGGGATGACATGATGCTTTTCTGGAAAGTGGGGCCATCAGATCTGGAATGTTAAAATCCAGAAAAGCATTAGATGGGAGCAAAGAAACACTGAAAACTCTGATGCTTTGCAACTGTATGGTGGTCATCTGGATTTTAGCGGCTTAGCTTTCGTAAATTCTATATATAGGGCAGTTTAAAGCAGGGGTTTCCCACCTTGATAAAGGTGGTGGTGGGGGTTTCTTCAAAAGTCAACTGGACTGGATAGGTACCTATCCTTCCTTCCCCCAACATCACAACTAATGAAGCTTTTTGAATGAGAAGCGAAATGTTTTCTTCTTCCTCCTCAAGGAAAAAAATCAGTCCAGTTGCCTTTTGAAGAAAAATAAGTACCTTTGAGACAACTATGACCTGGATAACTGAGAATCTCCACAGACATCCAATCTTGGCAACTTTAAGACTTGTGAGCTCCAACTCCCAGTATTCCCCAGCCAAATCAAACAAATAAATAAAAATAAATATTTCATCTAGCCTCTGATTTGTGCCCATAGTCAACAACTTCGAATCACCCCATAGAATCACAGGATCCTGAGGGGTAGTTTAGATCATCCTAACTCAGAATTAACTCCCGTGTAAAGAAGCATACCATTTCTGTCTGGGAACTATTGTTACATTGGGAAGTTCTTTCTAATGTCTAATTGGAATATCTGTTCCTTTAACTTAAATCCATTATTTTTGCACTCTTGAGTGGTAGAGAGCAGCTCTTCTTCCTCTGTGTGACATCTGTTCAAGCGTTTGAACTGTGCTATCAGCCTTCTTCAGATATTTCCCCAGCTCCATGACAGTATTTAAAATATTATTTATGGGCCAGTGGAAAAGAAAACGAGAAAATCTGAAACATACTAAATAATGAGGAAACTGATATTTAGCTGCGGATCTCATTTGTTTCTTCTACCTGGCACCTGACATCAAACCTCTGACATATCTGTCTGTCATATCTTGTCTATATATTCCGGATGTAAAACGTCAACTCCCTAAGCTGCCAAAATATTGAGCAATTCCAAGATTTCTTAACTACTGGCATGCTGGATTGAAACACTGAGCTGCAATCCCAATACCCCTGTAGGGTACCAAACTGAAGAACACTCATACACGTGAAGGAACATAAGAATTTTTAAAATATATCAATAAGTGTGCAATGCACACTGAGGTAGGATATATTAAGATTATAACTGATATGATGGAAGTTCCTAATTCAAACCCCAAATATCCTTCTCATGGCAGAGGGTACATCTAAGGCATGAGGTTACAGTTCTCTCAAAATCTGCAAAATGAAGAGAATACTATTGACTCACCTTCGAAGCACATATCAAGATTACTATTATAATGCATGTGAACCACAGATAGTCAACATTATGCTTTCCAGATGCTTTGGATTTCAATCTTAATTAATTCAAATCAATGTGGCAAGCAGTTGTAGTTGTAGTTCAAGACATCTAGACACAGTTAGGTGTGTTACTGTGTTGGGCTTGACTCGAGCTGAATATATTAGAGACAGATCAAAATGGTCCATGTACACGGCTCGAGTATTTGCAGATCTTCCACAGAATTCCTGTAACTCTTTTGATCTTGTCTCTCCAATTTAACCCGGCCTCAATTTGTCAAGGTTATTTTTTTCTAGCTCATAAACCACACTATATGAATTTTAGTTGTCTACAACTGATTATAATTGAAATGTCTATATCCTTCATGATCTTATCTTGTCTATGTTTCTCTTTACCTTTTCAAGAAACTGTTCATCTTGAGCTATTTTTGAGCCCCCAAAACAAAGCTACCTACTACTTTCATTTTTTTGCTGTCATTTGTAAGTTTAGGAAACCTGCTGGTTGACATTATCTCTGTGTTAATATTTAGCTATAACCCATATTTTACATTTTCCACTGACTTTCATAATGACCGTTTCTTTTTCATTTGCATCGAGTGGTGCCATCTGTATGTCTCAGATCATTAGTACTTCGGCCTACCAATTTTGATTCCAGATGTCATCCTTTCCTAGCCATTTCATTCCTATATTTACCATTTAAGTTGGACTCTCAGTTACGGTATGCTTCCTTCACTGATCTGTGATTTGAACAACCGTTTCTCCATCTCGTTACAGTAGTTTCTTGTTCAGTGCAGAAGTATTATAATAAACACTAAATTATTATGGCACCTTTCTTTCCCA
Organism: Oxyrhabdium leporinum; assembly: GCA_032468155.1. Taxonomy (NCBI): domain Eukaryota; kingdom Metazoa; phylum Chordata; class Lepidosauria; order Squamata; family Cyclocoridae; genus Oxyrhabdium; species Oxyrhabdium leporinum. Next base: position 71,341 of record JANHFL010001788.1, on the reverse strand, counting down.
GCGGACTTTTACATTTCTACAAACTAAACTGATTTTGCTTGAAAACTGTTAGGCAGAGCCAACCACTGTATTAATCAGCCCTATCTCAGATACTAGATTAATATGTGTCTCTAATGAAAGAGGCATTGGTGACATATCCACAGCCTATCTGTTTGCCAAAGCCCATTGACTTACCTGAAACACTCACTCCCAACAGTTTCTGCATTTCTCAAAGCAGTTGTTCCAGCAGAAGCATTTATACTCCAGCATTAAGAACACACCTCTTTTAATAGGATGCTGAGCTGCTTTAATCTTGTCAGGACCTGACTGAGAAGCCTCATGCTTTATCTGCCCCAGACAACACCCACGTGCTTGGAAGAACTAGAATTTCTCACGCTGAGAACATGACATGAATGACTCTCCACTTACCCATCTCTTAACAAGATAGTGACATCTTCAACTTTTGATCTAGCTTTATGATCTATCGAACGCTGCTCAGGAACAATTTTAATGGCAACTCCCTGTGGTTCATAAATCTGTGGGCAACCGTGAACTCCTAAAAACAGGTTAAATCAGTCTTACAACTTGGCAAGGTAGCCAACCTCTCCTGTTGCTTCCCTTGTGTCATAAGGCATTCAATTAAATTTGGATTCACACCCTGGGAGACAGGTATATGCTACTCCAAGTGAAAAGGAAATGCCTTCTGCACACTTCCTGAAGACCTGTGAACAATCTTGTGGCTCAGAACACAAGCATTAGGAACACGCATTGAGAGATTCAATTACATTTTAAGGTATCTGCAAGCAACAAAAGATAGCTACCTTTTAATGGAAACTGCGTAAATCAATAGCACGTCTATGATTTTTTGGGTTTTGCTGAAACCAAACCCACAGACTATGTAGATGGATATTTTGCATGATTGAGGGAAAACTGATAATCAGACTTTGACCAACAGACAAGGAGCCTGTTTGGTCTAGTGGGTAAGGCACCAGGCTAGACAGAGGAGACTAGTAGTCCTATTTTAGCTATGAAAGCCAGTGGATATCCTTGGACCAGTCATTCCGTCAGCCCAACTCACCTCACAGGGTTGTTATTGTGGGAGAAATAGGAGGAAGATGTGTTGGATATGTTCCCTGTCTTTTGAGTTATTTGTAAAAATTAAAATAAAGTCAGTGTACAACTATACATTAAAAAAGGTAAATTGGTAGCAACAATTCTGGTAATTCATAAGACACCATACATCTTTGTAGATCCAAGCATCCAGCTAAAGAATTGCTAAAGAAATTCGGCAAAAAAAGCCCTCCAGGATGCTTTGCAACCTGCTCCAAAACCAAACCAAACCAGATGGGCCTCAAGGGGTTTAGCATGTTTGTGATTTAAGATTTGGATAAATCCAACTGAGTTATCTGATAAGCCAAGATATTTAGTACAATATATAGATCCGATGCATATTCACATCCAAACTGCTTTGAAGGAGAAAAAAAGAGACATTTATCTTAAGGACTTTTGATGGGCCAACCATTAGCTACTGCATAACCTCATATATTGTCAGTAACAGTTAAGCAGAGTTTTCTCTGCACCTTTTGCTGTTTTTATAGTTATTTCAAAGATTTTTTAAAAATGCATTATCATTTATATTTTAAATTTACTCTGAACATTTTTCAAAGTACAAAGGATATATAAAGCATGTGCTATGGCAAACCTCTGTAGCTATCCTTTGCTCTCGAGCTTAAATTTGTCAGAGGATAAAAGGTTTTACAAATATAAAAGTCCTGGAACTAAACACTGAATCAACGGAAGAGGAGATCTATTGATCTTAAACCCAGGTCATTTACACACATGGGCACTCAACGGATATTTCCCCCCAAATACAAGCGCACACGAGAGAAACAACTCATTTTCTTATAAAAGTTTATTTAAATCCAGGTCGGGCTCTGTAGATCCTGGGGCCCAAAAGGGCGAGGCACAGTGTTATGTGGTTGCATAAATGTACATGAGAGGCAGTAGTAACAAAACACACACGTCCACAAATATAAAGTAACAACCTGAACTGGCATATAAATATTTAGTTATAATTGCTAGCGGCAGGTGGCTTAGACACTGTTGCTGGTAATATCCCAGACTGGAACTCCAGTTTTGCAGACTTTCCCTTTTTTGCGTCTCCCTCTGATCCAGCACCCATTTAGTTATTAAGAGGCACAATATTTGTGTTAAAAGAGACAGAAATTTAAGACTGCTCAGCTTTGTGCAGATACAGGGAACCACAAGTTCATATTTTAGCCCAGCCAGGAAAAGATCGAAGGGAAACTTTTGTTCTCTCTCTCTCTCTCTCTCTCCATGAGCTACGGAAGCAGAGGGTCACACTATGTTAAGGTCACTATGAACCTCGGAGACACTCGGCCGTTAAACCTCTGTTTTCTAGGTGTCTTTTAAGATTCAGATTCAAAGTGGAATCTTGTTTACCTTCCCAGAGGAGAGCTAGAGCAAAATATTCATGTTTTCAGTAAGTTTGGATTTTCAGCATTAGAGTATTAAGCAGGCTTATCATCTCACCTGCTTCATTCAGGACAAGCAAGTTTGTGGCAAGCATTCCTTTCAGCTGACGACCAATGCTGGCCAAAGTTGGCAGAGTCCCATTTAGAGGACCATGAGGGATAAATCTGTGTGAAAAATCAACTTGAATCTTCACCTCAAATATCTACTGTCAGTCTTAACTGCTTGGGGATATAGTGTCCTTCTCTTTTTACTAAGTGGAAAGACCAGAATTCAAAGCAACCAGCAAAATAAATTTGGCTAAGAGAAGGCTTTGATCTCCGTTTAAAAGATGGGGAATCACTGAGAACCCCACGTAACCCAGTTTTCTAAAAATAATAATAATAATAAAAAAGGCTCTTGCTACTACTTTTTCAGAACACAAGTTCTTATTCAAATATTAAGAGTACTTTGGCCTAATTTATTAATATAACGGTAAACACAAAAGCCCCCTTTTTTGACCCCACAGTTTCTAAGGCAAACAAAAAAGGAGGGGGAAGGGAGGTCCAGAAAAATCAACAGATGAAAAGATATTTGCCAAAGCCTAAGAAAACACTCGTGGCACCGGACTTCCCCTATATTAACCAACATCTCAGTTGTACTTGCAAGCCACCACATGGGATGCCTAAAATTGAAGAGATGGGATGAGGAACAACCTGGGCCATTCACATTCATATCCAAAGATTCCCAGATGAAAGATCTATGAGAAGAGGCAAGAATCGTATCAGGAACTTCAAACAAGAAACTCAGGATTCTTAAAACCATTAGAACTGCAAGATTCTGCCAGCATCTTTGGAAAAGGTAAATTTTCTTTGGCATGAAAGCTGGGCTTGAATGTGAACAAAATTTGAGGTTCTTGTAAAAAGATTGGAGCCAGTTTTTTTTTCTTCAGAAGTTCAATTAACACACACACACATGCACGCACGCAACGACCTTGCCCTTATTTATGGATGAACTTTTGTACATTTTTGAATGACATTCGGTCTTTACTTTGCATTTCCTTCCCCATATAAATTAGGGCAATAGCGGAGAAGTCAAGCCCTAGAACTAGGTTTCAGACTTGGAATGGCTGAACAGGAATGGATATATGGGGGTAAAGTGGGGAGAGGTTATCGAGTCAGTTATGGGCTGCACTGGAGAAAAAAAAATTCTTTTTTACAGTCAAAATGATAGCAGGTAAACGCTTAGCATCAGCATAAAAAAGAGGCCCCCCCCAATGGAATATTATGCTAAATAAATAAGCTGCCACCTGCAGAGACATAAGCATATATATCCACATTACATAAAAATGAAGTTGATCCTACTGCCCCAAGGAGTCCTGAGTCGTACAAATCATATCAGAGAAAGCCTTGAAACCGCTTGCCAGTCTCTGCCCCTTCCCAGCATACAGGGCCAGGCAGAGTCCTTGTGTAAACAAAACATTACCCCTTGGTCTCTGTTGTCGTGCGTAGGGGCCACGTGATAGCCCCATTGTCTAGTCAGTTGGGCAGGATTACTGCCACACCATTGGGATTTCAGAAATTGCCCCCACTGGCAATTTCCTGCTCAGCTAATCAGCAGGAATAAGAAACAGTGATTAGATCAAGTCCTTTGAAGCCATGGTGCCTTTGCTCCTTGTATGACAGGCTGCCCCTATTCTGTCCGCAGGCTAGTACCACCTTTGTGGCTGGTGGGCTGCTGCACTTTGCGTCCACTGGGCTCCAAGAAAGTGAGGATCCACGGATGAGCCAGGATCTGCTCCAAGGAAGGTCGCTTCTCTGGTGATAACGAGAGGCACCATTCGATTAAGTGGCGGCAATCTATCGAAGGAGGAAATAATTACTGAAATTGCATCACCCTATAGGCAAACCACTTGACAAGGCTCACATCATTAAAACAGCAGCGGTTGTGCCGTTTAAACAAAAGCAAAGTGTACCTACTTTCCCACAGCCAAAAATCTATGAATTCACCACATTGTTTAACCAAACCTGAGGGAAATGGGTAAATTACTCATAAATTTGTGCAGTAAACTGATCCATGCAATGACCACTGCTTGTCAAGCATCCTTAACATTTCCACAGTCAAAGCCACTGTGAAGTTCTAAGTACTCATTGGCAGCCATTATGTTTATGGGTTCCAATCATAGTGCTAGCCTTAACCCTCCTAGCTCTATGTGGTTTAGGCTCTTAAGTCTAATGGGTCTTCAGGATTGCCTCTCCTGCCCAAGTTGTATTGGTCCAACGTGTTCTTCTGAAACGAGGGTTCTAAAGGTCATCACAATATGGGGTGAAGGAGCTGAAAGTGAGGGGGAAACAACCAGTCCTTCTTGGGAGCAACTCCCACATTATTAAATAGTTTATTCAAGGTTTCTGAGGGATGCAGGACAACCCGCTCAACAAAACAGTAAGAACATTACGTTTCAAAGTACATTGATGTGCTGATGAGGATCACAATCACCTTTAATTTTATTAGTTCATGTTTTTAATTGTGCTTTATTGGTACAATAATTTACTTTAGCTGGGCTCTGCTTGATTGCAGGGTGTTGGCCTCATTATTTCAGCCACTGAAGAGTATTTGATTGGGGGTGGGAGGACATACAGATTTTTGTACAATGGAGTCAGAGCTTGCTTTCCAATGGCATACACAAAGACCTCTACAGGGAAATGGCCAATTTAATTCTACTAAAACAGGCTAGAAACTAGAAGAGTATGAATTTTAGTACTGCCTTAGGCGCAAAGCCAGCCTGGTGACTTTGGTCCAGTCTGTCTGTCTCAGCCCTAGGAAGGATGAGACAAGGGCAAACCACTTCTGAAATCTTGCCAAGAAAACTGTAGGACTAATTCAGGCAATTGCCAGGAGCAACTGATAGGAAGGAAGGAAAGAAGGGAGAGGAAGAGAGAAAGAAAGAAAGAGATGGAGAGGGAGAGAAAGACTAGACAAGGTAAAGAATATTGGCCAGAACTGTCACCAGGAAAAAAAAAGTTTTTAACAGAAAGCCAGATAACTAAACCAGCCCCCATTTGGGCCCTGTGACATGAGCCTAAAAGGCTCCCAGCATCTGACAGACATATGCTTTGGCCTAAGTTCACAGCAGTGCTCACCTGAGGATATCCTACAGTGATAATGGAGTTTTCCAAGCAGGATCTCCTCATCACGTTCAAAAGGGATGTCCCCGCATACCATATCATATAGCAGCACACCCAGGGACCACACTGTGGCAGGCATACCATGATAGTGGTGGTATTTTATCCACTCAGGGGGGCTGTAAACCCGCGTGCCTGTAGCAAGAAAAAGGAACAGCTGACAACATTGCCCAAGAGACTTCCTCAGAATAAAATGCTTATAAACCGCATTTTTTTTAAAAAAAAAAAATCCTGTAAGACAAGAGTAGACAGGCCATCCTGTTCAGATAAACAGTCGACCATGCTCAGTTTTCCTCTTTATAAAATTATTCTCTCTGCAAGCATACACAATATTAAAAATATCATGAATTTTCTCTGTGTAAAAATACCCTTTGTAAAATAATTATTTTGGAGAAAACAGTCATGCAAACCTTTATCAACACTACAGTAGCATAGGCTAAACATAGATTTCCTCTCTCATTTGCAACCAACTCTATGAGTTTAATACTATATGGCAGCAGACATATAGTATTAATTTATAAATTTATAAATTAATTAATTTATAAATATATCGGCTGTACACTTAGCACATAGAATTTCTGCTTCCGCAAAATGTGAAAACTGAAAGGGTGCAATGAATCAAAAGAGTAACTGGCACATATTTGGGAGATGAAAGTATTCTGAAAAATGCCTAACCATCTGAGTTTCTCTAAAAAACAATGGGCACTCTTAATCTAAAACAAACAGCCTGGCTTAAGAAGAAGATCAAATTGCTTTTACCTTTAACATACTTTTCAAAAGAATTCAAAATATGAGAGCCCTGGGAACTAGTTATCTAGCACAAAACAACATTCCTGAGGTCCTTAGACATATGATGAGAGACATGGAATTCTTAGGAGCAAACAGGAATGCTATGACTGGAATTGAACTCAATCCATTGTAAACTTCTGTGCGTATCCTGGCCCATGCTTAGAATGTAAATCTCTACATACAAAATTTCTATATATAAAGATGTCTTCCTTATAAATATCCAATGGATGATAATAGATGGGGCATAGTTCTATTGATGAAAAGGTAGTAAGTATGGCCTTAGAACTCCTCTGTGCATTCATGTTAATTATCAATATAACTACTCATTCCACACACAGAACACATTTTGCTTTTCTTATTCTTTGAGGGCTTCAGCAGGTGGCAGCAACTGTGAGGCTAAGTAGATAAAGGAGGCCACTAGAGAATAACCAAGGGTCCAGGCTAAACTATGGTATTAAAAAAAAAATATTCCAGAAGGAAATAACATCAGTCTACTTATTGCTAAGAATGTCTATAAAGTCTGCAGAAATCAAGAGTGAATTCAAAGGAGGATTTAGTTAATTAGCCCAGAACTGAACTAGGAAAAAACCCAGAGCGCTCTTGTGTCTCTCTACCAACTCTTGGAAATTCTTGTAATCAGAAATCTTTCTGTGTCACCTTTCAAGACCAGCTTTTCTGAACCTGATATTCTCCATGGATTTTGGACTTCAATATTAATAATCCCCAGCCAAATGGTTACTTCAAGGTCAGGGGCACTGGGTTTAGGAAAGCTATTTTAAGAGACACTTCTGTGATAAGCCCTTGTTTGCTATTACATCGAGTTCAACGTCTTCTTCGTCTTCCAAAGAAAGTTGTCTTGCACAGACCCCCTTGGGCCCGCTACCTGTGTGTAACTCCACAGTGGCTAGCAGAAACTCACTGCGGTTTCAGACAAAGGCTTTGTCTTTCTTACATAGTGCAATATTAACGCAGTATCAGGGGTTTTCAATTTCATTGTATAGAATGTGAAGGGTGTGTGTTTTCGTTATTTTTATAGTTTTCTTATGTATGATGTACACCGAAGACAGCATTTGGCTTCGTTCTACCAGGTGCAATGACAATAAAGTAAAGTAATAAAGTAAACTAACATGCAAATGTTCCCTTCCTTCTCGCTGCCAACTACAGTCTCTACTCACCATCAAAATCTGTGTACAGAGTATCCCGCAGCAATGCACCCGAGCCAAAGTCTATGAGCTTTAAGTCACCATGCAGAAGGTCTACCAAGATATTTTCGTCTTTTATGTCTCGATGCAACACACCACACAGATGGCAATGGAGCACTGCCTCCACCACTTGCTGAAAGTAACCAGCAGCCACATTTTCTGGGAGTGGGCCCTGGTCCGTGATAACGTCAAACAGGTCCTGAGAGACAAGCGGCCGCTCCATAACAATGAAGTACGAGTCAGGCTGCTCAAACCAATCCAGAAGACGGACGACACCTCGGCAACCCGGGGACGATACTTTCTTCAGCAGATGGACTTCCAGAGGGATGAGGGTGCCATTCTAGAGAAGAATAGAAATCAAAACTGGTAAGAGCGTTTGCCACAGCTCTCCAAACAGCAAAGGATATTGCGAGAGTTTAAGCTGCAAAAAAATGTTCAAGGTGGAAGGAATGCTCACCATATGGTGGAATTGCAGGATTCGGTCCTTGGCAACATGTTTAATAGCCACCTGGAAGAAGAAAAATGAGCAAACATTTAAAAGGCAATCTTTACAGGTTTGGAAGAAACTTTTGTTACAACCCACCGTGGTATCTAACCCAGCCCCTGAAAACCACCAGCCCTCCCTATGCCTCTCCAAAGCTGGAGGAAGGTTGAATTTTCCCAGTATAAACTATAGTTTTTTCTCAAAGCTTTACTTTCAAAAACAAATACAGGTGGAACTTGTCTCACAATTAGAATAGTGATGAAAAATAACTTTGCGACCACGCCACACACTTACGACCTTTACAGGTCTGTAAAGCAAAGGAAATCTGAAGACCATATGCACAGTTGCAGTTTCATTTAGCAACCACTTCACTTAGCGACCAAATTGCCAGACCTAGTTGTGGTCACTAAACAAGGACTACTTTTCTAATAAACTATATTGAAAGAATCTCTTTGGCACTGGGCAAAATCTGTGATTCAGAATAATGGATTCTCTCACAAATATTTTAACAGCATGGAACTCGGGTGCCACAGCCGCAGAAGTGTGGGATGCTGTCCATCACTGTTTACGGTCTACAACACAGGATGCCGTTTTCACTACCTTGTAAAGATTGTCTATAATCTAAAGTACCCTGTTTGTACAGAAGTTGCAAACAATATTCTATTTTAGTATTCTATAAGTAGAAATGTAGTAATTTAACAATTGGAATAACTTTTGCTGGGAGGTCTATTGTTTAACTCCCCCCATCCCTCCAATCAAAGTCACTAGTTTTTCTTAGTCAAGAAAACAATTGATGGAAACTGTAGCTGCCTTTTGATGTCCAGCCACAAACGTGGCAAAAATGCCTAGGCATGCATGCACATTTTTGGTACTGAACTTGTATGATGTATGATATATATGTAGCATCCTTGTACAGTACGTCGTATGTATTGATCACCTTCAGAAAAAGAAATCTATTGCTATACCAATTGTGATTGGAGCCCTTGGAGGGCTCTCTCAATATCTTGAAATTTTGAATTTATCAGACCTGAATGCACTAATTTCTTAACTCCCCCCAACCCTGCTTCGAATGCCTATATCCTCAGAGGCTACATTAATAATTCTTAGGACTTGATTAAGTTTCCATCAGTCTTTAACTGTGAATCTAAGTATAGATTACTCATTTATTTGTAAAATTTGTTAGCCACCCATCTTGCCACACGGTAACTCTGGGCAGCGCAAATAATACATCATAAAAAATTAAGCATTATCAACTTAAAAACTCCCATACGAAATTGTATTGTAAGTTCTTGAGAAGAATAAATGTGTATGAAAGCCAACACCAGCTAAAGAACTGGTAGCTGCAATTTCCTACTGTATATATATAATGATTTCAATTTGATTTTTCATTTCCCACCTTTATTTTTATAAATAATTCAAGGTGGCTACTGTACCTAATACTCCTTCTTCCTCCTATATTCCCCAAAATAACATCCCTGAAAAGGGGATTGGGCTGAGAGAGACTGGCCCAAAGTCACCCACTTAGTTTTCATACCTATGATAGAACTAGAACTCAGAGTCTTCCAGTTTCTAAACTGGTGCCTTAACCACTAGACCAAACTGGCTCTAATTAGGTTAGTGAATTAATCCATTTTCTGGGCCTACATAATGTACCCAATTAGGAACTCAGGCACATACCATATTAAGCACAACAGAATAAACCACAGTCACCATGTTTTATGAAGCCAACTAGCCCAGTCTAGAACTATAACATACAAGAGTTTTTGCTATGTTGCATGAATTTATTAAGCCCTGGTTTATTTAAAGCATAATTCGAAGGACAAAATACGATTATGAATGAATGTGGAGACATCATTAGGGAACACCTTAAAGCAAATGTGTATTTCCCAGAATCCAGGGAAGCTGTGCAAATCCACAAAAGACACAGCAGGAGTTCCCAGTAGGAGCAACAGGCATGTCCCACCCCTCCATACTCCAAATTACACTTTATCCTTTTAATCCAGAATTTTGCACACCTCAAATAAACAGCTTAACAGGTAAACAGCTTAATTATCCACTTCTGTATTTTCTGCATTTCCAAAAGCCATCTTCTCCAGTCCCCTTCAATCATGGGTACAAACATCCTCTTTGGGTCAAAATAACACCATTTCAAGCGTTTTAGGAAACTGGGTTATAACCATTATATAGTCCAAAGACGCTTATGCCACAGTTATGTCAGTCTAGGATCCCTTAAACTCAAATAATGGCTTAAAACACCAGCAGGAGTCAATTACTAATATGTGCACCATATTGGGTTCTTTTTTAAATGTTTTTTTAAAAAAAACAAAACAAAACTCAAAAAAAAGGCACCACGTCCTTAACCAGGGGTCGGAAATATCTAAATACTGTGGCGCTTTGTGGACCCCTTCCAAATTTAGTGTAAACCCCTCCGAGCAAGAGGATGGATAAATCCTGGGGCGCCTCGCCTTCTAGATGGGCTTTTACCTCCTCCCGCTTACCATTAACCACGATAGCTAGAACTGATGGATGTGGTGGACTCGGAGTAGCAGGAGGGCAGCTCGCTCGCCCGCCCGCCCGCCTCCTTCCCCCACGCGAGGGTCTCTCGGTC
>JANHFL010001788.1:48607-60525 GCA_032468155.1 Oxyrhabdium leporinum | reverse complement strand
AAGCCGCCGCCGCCGCCGCCGCTCACACGTTCACTCACCGGGAGCGAGTCGTTGAGCCGCGTCCCCGCATAGACGGTGCCGAAGCCGCCGCTCCCGATCAGCGCTCCCAGGCGGTAGCGCGTCTCCAAGGCCACCTTCCCTGCAGGGAGAAAAGGGAAGACAAGCCGGGTGAGTCGTGCCGGGGAAGCCATCCTCTCCTCCTCCTCCTCCTCTTTTTTTCCCCATTCCCAAAGACGCCCGGGCTGCTGCTGCTGCTGCCGCCGCCGCCGCCACACGTGCTGCCTTGCGCTGGGGGGTACCTAAGCATCCAGGCTCCTCTTCCACGGCGTCCGGGGCCAGCGGCCCTTCAGGACTCTGGCGGTGGCAGGTGGGTCCCTGAGCCACAAGCATGGCCAGCCAAAGCAGCGGAACAGCCCCCCGCGTCTCCCGCCTCAATCAAGCCTTAAAAGCCTCCGCCCCGCCCCGCCCTCCTCCACGGCCCCTAGCGCTGCTTCAACCACGCGGGGAAGGGGAAGGGGAGGGGGGGGGAAGGAAATTCCTTCGTTTTTACGAGGCTAACCCAATGCACGACTACCCTGGCCAATGGGAAGGCGAGCCGCATGACGGAGGGGAAGGGTCCGGCCAATCGGAGAACGGGAACCTTCAAAGTTTGTAATGGCCAGCCGGCCGAGTCTAATCTACCGAAGGAGACCAAACAAGTCGGATGGAGGTGGGGGGAGAGGGGGAGAATGCCTTACCCGGGGGAGAAGGGGGCGGGTACGCAAAGTTACTCCGACCAATCGGAAGCAGCGCGGCGCGCGACGCTAGCCAATGGAGGAAAGGCGCGCGAGAATTTTCTCTCTCTCTCTCTCTCTCTCTCTCTCTCTCTCTCTCTCTCTCTCTCTCCCCGCAGCTTGTTTAGCCACGTGGGAGCGACCGGCGTGACAGTGCTGGAGGGGTGTTTTTTTGTTTTTGTTTTTGGCAAGAGGGGAAACCGGTTTACTCGCCGACCGCGGAGAACTTTCGCGTTTTGTATCTTTCCTTGCTAGTTTAAAAGTAATTGGTAACACTCAGTAACTGCACGCGAAGTTTAGGAAAGTGTTAAGTCGTGGTGGATTTGTAGTGTGGACTGAACTCCTGTTCCTCGTTCAGAAGAACGCACTAAAAAGCGCACCGACGCCTTTTCGCTTGCTTTTTTGCCCATCCCGGAGGGCCTGTTTAGATTATATAATCCCTATTCTCCACACTTTTTTTTTTTTGCAAACATAAATGCAAATATTAGTTACGGACTAACTAACCTGAGATTAATGTCTGTGGCGATTCTCAGTCATGCAGGTCATGGTTGTCCCAAAGGTGCTTTTTTCACGAGGCAACTGAGCTTCTTGGTTTTTCTTTTGTCTCTTGAAATAGCACCTTTAGGATAACCTCAGATTAGGCATATGGCTGAACTTGTCTGACTGAGACCTAGAGTCTCTAGGAGGGCCCTTCCACATAGCGGGCTTAGAAGAAATCTTTCCTGTTTGATGCAGCCTTTACTAACAAATAGTGTGGTCAAAGTCTGGCTCTGACAAACAGGAAAACAAACAAAAAAATCCTTTCCTACATCTAATTGAGAAAGAAGAGCTGCTAATTCAACTATCCTGTAAACAAAGGTGAAGCTGCTTAATTTCAAATTTCAGTTTCCTAGGTACAGGTCCTTACTGACTTCATTTCTTATCTTGTATAGGGTTAGTATATTTCTAATCTCCCAAGGCCAAAAGGTACCTTAGGGAAAAACAAGGGAAATACTTTTAAATCGTTTTAGGAAATGCAAACATTTTAATCTTTTTATATGCGCTTGTCTTGTTCACACAGCACTTTGCTGCCTCATCTTTTCAAAGTCTAATTGCATTTTACTCCTGCTGAAACAACATGGATGTCAGTATATGTGATGGAACCAGGCTGAACTGTAGCACAGTTTGGCTTGGTAATGATGCTTACAGTTTGAAAAACTTGCATATTTTAAAAATGAATCTGTTGGGGGGGGGGGAACCCTGCTGACACACAAACGGTGAAGACACTGACTGTGAAAGCCTTTGATTGGTGAGCAAATCTAAACCAGGAATCTAATCCAGGTACCAAAGGACAGGACAGACGTCACTTTTCCTGTCTCCTTCAGCAGAGTCTGCCAGTTTGGTTTCACTTTCCTGCAATGCAAGCCGACCAAGATAAGCTTTAAACTATAAACTGCTGAGAGACGTAGCTAAATTCCTTAGGAATGCAGGAGTTGCCCTTAAGTCAGGGAGCTCCAGCTGTAAATGACTGGTCGGGAGGTTAGTATGAAGTAGGACTGTTTGCTCAACCTAAGAGAGAAATTGTGGTGGGAGTGATTGCGGTGGGAGTTTGGAGAGGATCTTGCACAATGGATTTGGAGGAACATGATGTTTCTCTGCCTTCTGGGCAAAGAGACACTTTTATTTACTGTGTACTTTGTGGGAGATTCTCTGTTGCCGGGAAATGGGGAGAGGATAGAGGATGCAACTGTCATGTGAAACAGTGTTGTGAGGCCAATGTACTGGCTAACTATGTCATCCCAAAAGTAGGTCCTAAAAGGTCATTTAAAAAGGATAGTGTGGAGTAGAGGAGGAACAATTTTGTCACAAGGACAAGAGAGCAACCTTGATTGAAAATGGGTTGCTACATTACTGTATTACGTGTTTTTTTTTTCAATGACACATAAATTTAGAAGGGCCATCAAAAAAACAATGCAAACAAAACAGATTTTTTTTTAATCCTGACAGATGTGAAAAGAAGATAAAAATAGAATGAGATTTGTTTCCAGTAAGTTTTCTATGTTGGTCAAGAGGATCTTGCAAAGACATTTGTTTGCAATGCTTTACTCACAGACATGAGCATATAAACTGGAAACATCAAAAGAAGTACAGCTGCAAATGTATTTCTGCTGTCATGGGGTTGATGGCTTTAGATCAGGCACTATATCCCAACTTTACTTCCTCTTTAACAGGAAAATAATTGCCATTTAATGTATAGAATTTTTATGAGAATTATTGAGATGTCTGGTTTTTTAAAATATTTGTTTTATGTCCCATCTTATTTTCATAAATAACTCAAAGTAGTGAACACACAATCTTCCTTACTCCTCTTATTCTCCCCAGCAACAACAACCCTGTGAGATGAGTTGGGCTGAGAGAGAGTGACTGGCCCAAAGAAGCTGGGTAGCTGCGAGTTCTACTCCTGTCTCAGGCAGAAAAGCAGCTCAGTGACTTTGCGCCAGTCATTCTCTCCCTCAGACCAACTTAATGCAATAAGCTAACAGCCTAATGATGAAACTTAAGCAGGATCTACATTTTAAACTGCACAGTAACATTACAAAACATTATGATGTAATGGATTGTGTGAAAATATTGTCTGTAAAATACCCTTATGAATATACAAATACTACGTGGTACAATATTTATTGGCTGCCCAGTTCCATTGGATTCTGGGTTTTAGAGTGACAAATCCCGTGCCTCTTTGTCTTTGACTTAATTATCTTTTTTCCTCTGCAGCGAGTAGCTCTTTAGCTGATAATACGTATTATTTTATGTATTTCAAGCCATTCTAGCAAAATCTATAGAGCCCAAATGCCCATCTAGTACCAAATCTTATCATAGCAATCATATGGATTGCTTTAAAGGAGAAGAGTTAATTTTTTTAAGGATGTCTATTTATAAACAATTACAAATTGGTTGGCAACAGTGGCATTCAAAGAGATGGAAGAGGGCAAAGTTTGCATCTGGGCAGGTAAGGCATGATTGAAGCCGTGCCCCGCTTGGAAATATATTTATCCACACCAGACAAACAATCCAGCAGAAAACAATACCCTAATCAAGGGACTACCAAAGAAAAAAATGTACTCCCCCTAATACCAGCAGGGCAAACTACTGTATATAAACAGGGAGCAAATCCCACACTCACTAGCACAAGTGATGTTACTTAGTTCGGTAATGAAACTTCTGCAAGGAAAGACCAAGAAAGCACCAAAGACTTCACAGTTCAGTCTTAAGCTACATAGGTTATCTTCTATAAATATGGTTATATTGCACACTTATACAAAAAGGACAAGATTTGAGTATCTCCAGCTTTCTCCTGAAAAGTCTGCCTGTAGACATCTCAATAAACTGCATTTTTTATTTTATTTTGCAGCTGCTGGGCGTAAACCCACTAATGCCAGAAAATAGGTGCTTTTTCTAAGTCAAGGGTATATTTGGAATTTTGGAAGCATTCACAAAGTAGCTAACATGGGATCCTTGCCTATTAATGAAATCAGTGGCATGATGGACACGACCGCTTATAAAACAGCAGAAGGAGAACCGGTCCCAAAGAGGTTCTCCAATGGGGTATTCGCAGAATCCAAAGGTATTGGTGCAAATAAATGCAATGGTACAGATTTTTATTTACATACCAAATCCCAATTTCCTGTTTCATTTTAAACAATTAAAAGATTAAAAACTAAATAGGAGCAAGATCCCAAACACCAAGAGTCCAAGGGGCACATTTTGTATACACTTCTGCTCTGGCCACTCAATTCATTTGAGCTGTGAAAAGCTGCTACTTACATATATTTTAACCAATCCAAACCTAATCTGGATTTAAACCAGATTTAATAGCCAGCTAGAGAGATCACAACTCTCATCCCCAGCCAGTCCTTGTAGTCCAATACTAGTTTAGAAAGTTAACTATAAACCTCAAAGGAAGTAGCTAAAAAGCTTGCAAAGCTAGCAGCTGCTGACAGGAGTCAGCACTGAGCTAGAATACCACAATCTCCTTTACATTTGGCAACAAGCAACCTGATGGAAATATTTCAGCACTGGTCTTCAAACTTTGTTAAGAATGGTGTCGATAGTCCAGTCAAGGGAAAAAAATGCTATTAAAATGAACCATATTCAGGCATCAAATACAGCTTGCACTGGAAATCCTTAGCATGTATATCAGAAGCTGGGGTGAAGGAAAAGATAGAAGAGGGGGAATTTACACAAATCATCAGATTTAAACATTTGGGGAGGGGGGGCGGGAATACCACAGCCCCCAGATTGTTGATATTTTAAGATAAACAATCCACCCAGTCTTCCTCAACTTGATGCTCTCGAATTGTTTTGAGACCACAACTACCAGAAAGCCTAACCTTGGCTACCAAGTTGAGGAAGGAGACTGTTTGGTGGCCATTATCTGTATAGTGCTACAGTAGCCTCTGGTGTCCATCTGAAGCACTTGGGTTAGGGGTCTTTAGAGACACATCTTCTACCTGGGTTCAAAAGACATTCCATCTCCCCATGGAACCTTGGGAACTGTAGTTCACTTGGGGGGGTGGGGGGTGTCAGCCCTCCTGGACAAACTACAGGTCCCAAGACTGCAGGGGAAATCCTGACAGCTAAATTAAAGCCAAGAAGTGGTGCGGATACGATAAGCCCCCCGTTTTCACAAATAAGCGCCCCGCGAACATGCAGCACTTTGGAAGCCCCGACCCCCCAAATCCCACAACCAATGGACAATTTGAAGGTACTGGGGCGAAAGTGGTGGTCGAGCGTCCACCACAAGAAAGGATCGAGTCTGCCCTTGCCCCCTGAGCTAGTGATAGGATCGAAACAATCTAACGAGTGATAGCTAGGACCGAAGCAATTTTGTGCATACCCCAAACTGCCAGGGTGTGCGTGTTGTAAAACATCCCCCCAAGCAAGCGACCCCCCAGTCCTTTGGGTTTCCCTTTTCCCACAGTCTCTCCTGGGACGCTTACCCTGAGCCGGATCATCTTTGAGGCATCCCGCGTTAAGCATGCTGTGATGAATCTTGGGAGGGTAAAGAACCTGCACGGAGGACATCGCGGCCCCTTCGAGCCCGGGGTGACCAACGAGCAAAGCTCTGGCGAACCAAAAGCAAAGAATCGCAACTCTAGCGACCTCCCACCCGCACCTTCCCGGAGCGGAGACCGGAATCCTAGCCAAGCCTCCGGGATTGGGAAAGCGATCTTGGCCCCGCCTCCCCCTGCGGTGAAGCCACGCCCAGTTGTAGCTCCAGGCCGGGCTCTTCCCCGCTGGGACAACCCTCGCCCCCTCCCCCTCTTTTCTTGGCGTGCTCATCTGGTCTTGGGTCGTCCCTTTGCTTTGCGGAGAAGGGAAACGACCAAACACTCCTCACTTTTGCTGACCAGCAAGATATGTGCTGCTCAGAGAGGAGGGGGGGGGTCGGAGGGGAGGTCAAGCTAATTTCCAAAGCACCTGAAGGCCCGAGAAGGAATAATGGATGGAAGCTGATCAAGGAGAGATTCAACCTAGAAATAAGGATAAATTGTCCGACAGCCAGAACAATCAACCAAATGGAACAGATTTGCCTTCAGAAGTTGTGGGAGCTTCATCATTGGAAGCTTTGAAGAAGAGACTGGGCAGCCATCTGTCAGAAATGGTGTAGGGTCTCTTGCTTGAGCAGGGGTGTGTGTGTTGGACTAGATGACCTACAAGGTCCCTTCCAACTTTGTTAATCTGTTAATCCTGTTAATTTCCCAGCTCTTTCCTTTTCTGGATTCTGCTGTTGCTGCTGCTTCCCAGATGGAGAAACATCTGTACAACGGAGAGAAGGGAGCATCTCATATTCCCTTTGCATCTCTGCTTAGGGCCCTGGGAAAGATACTTTTACTCCATAGTGTTGCCTAGAAGCAGAGATTGACTACAGGTAATCCTCGATTTACAACAGTTCATTTAATGACTTCAAAATTACAACGATACTGAAAAAAGTGACATGGCCATTTTTCACACACCTTTAGAGTATCCTATAGTCACATGATCAAAATTCAGATGCTTGGCAACTCTCATATTTATGATGGTTGCCATGTGCCAGGGCCATGTGATCAACTTTTGTGCCCTTCTTACAAAATCTTATAGATTTACTTAACAACTGTGTTGCTAACTTAACAACTGCAGTTGGCAAGAAACATCATAAAACGAGGCAAAATTCACTTAACAAATGTTTCACTTAGCAACAAAAATTTGGGGCTCAATTGTGGTTGTAATTTTAATGTGGTTTGTATGTTTATGACTTAAAACAGAAAATGAAAACCCACCAATTCTGGTTATCCAACAAACCATGGATAAGCAAATGATTGTATAGTGGTGTGCATTAGCAAAGTGAGTACACGGCTTTGTTGCTTTGTTTGCTATCCTATGTTCTTGGGAGCTGCCATATTTGGAGAGACGTTGGACTCTCATGCACTCGCAGTGTCCTTCTGAAGCCAATTTCTCACTAATGATTTACAGGTAGTCCCTGACTTACAACCATTCATTTAGTGCAGGGGTGTCAAACTCAAGGCCCGCGGTCCACATCCGGTCCACGGGGTGCTTAGATCTGGCCCGTGATGCCACCCTGGAAACAGCGAAGGACTGGCCCATGGTGCCTCTGTCAGTGAAAACGGAGCTCGGGAGGGCTGCATGTGACCCTTCCGAGCTCTGTTTTTGCTGGCAGAGGGTTGCAGGAGGCCATCATGGCCGAAAACGGAGCTCGGAAGCCTGTTTTTACTGGCAGAGCACTCGGGCCACCACAGGTGCCTGACACAAGTGATGTCAAGCTGGCCATGCCCCCCTGGCTCGCTCAGGGGAAACACAACCCTAATACGGCCCTCAACGAAATAGAGTTTGACACCCCTGATTTAGTGACTGGAAACTTACAGCAGCACTAAAGCAAGTGACTTATGATTGGTCCTCACACTTATGACCATTGATATACTGTACAACCACAATGATTTATTATGGAAATTCTGGACCCAGTTGTAGTCATGTGTTGAGGACCACCTGTATTAGTGTTATGGTTTTATGTGCTTTGCTGTTGTCTCAAGATTTGAATGATTCAACCACCATTAAAGTACAGCGTTTTGTACCACAGCTTTCTACAGGAGGATATCAGACCATTAGTTGAAGCAACAAGACAATAATTCCAAACATGCAAATCTACAAGGCATCAGGGCTGAGAGTTTTCAGACCGGAACCAGGGGTTTCTGGCCTAAAGAGAGGCATCACATAAATTTTTATCAGCTGCCTCCCAAGGCCAGCAAATAAATCCAGTCAAATATCTTGTTAACTCGGGCAGGAAGAAAGAGCCTAGCGTTTAAATACTGGAGCATAAACTTGATACAAATGCTCTGATTGCTTTGCTTTGCAATGGCAAACCAACTTTTGCATTTAAGGATCCATTCTTACCGGCGATTCATTTTCTGACCTAGTCCCACCATGTGTGAATCTTCAGAGTTAAATGTTTGGAGAAACTGAGATTTACTACCAACCCAGGTGTGAAGTCTGACAAGACATGTTGAAGAAAAACAATGCAGATGTTCTGGATGATAAACCCTATAGCTATTTTATTTTATTTTTAATTTTTGTATGCTGCTCATCTCCTCCATAAGGTGAACTCTTGAGTGGCTTACATGTTGTAGGGTTGTATTGATGTATTTACTGATGATTACAAAGAAGTATGAACAAAGAATTCCTGATCTCAGGAAGTGTTGTATTCTTCAGCAGTGAGCTTTAATGAGCAAATGCTGGGGAATATTTAGAATCAGACTTGCAAGATTCTGTTAGTGCAAACAGTCTCAATCAAAGTACTTTTAGCCTGCCTATGGGGTTATTTTCTTGGTCTGGTCTATTTAGTGGGGCTAACAGTATTAGAGATTACAGGATGCTGGGTTGCTTTCCTTTGTTCTCATTCAATTTTGTCATCCTACATCTTTACCTTTCTTTTTGTCTGTTTCCCCCCCCCCTTGTTTTTATAAACAATTCATCCTACAGGATGTCTCAGGATTTGATGATGCGTGGTCTGTATTGAATGGAATTGTCTTGAGCCACATAAACAGATATATATATATAAACTAGTAACTATCACTAAAAAAATATCACATAATAATGTTAATATCTCGTGGGACTGTATTACTAGCTGTTCAGGGCTGCGTGTGTCTTGCAGGCTGCATTTTGTGGTAGGACCTAAAATAAGAGAGAAAACTTTAAAATATTCTTGATTTGAAGTAGCTGGCCAAAAAGAAATGGGCCAGAATTTCTCCCCATGGAAATGAGAGGCAGATCAGTGATCACCCATCCAGGAAGCATTTCCTTGCTGTGACTGCAAGTTAAAAGTGGTGAAACCAGTTAATGAATCTCAAAGGGCATTTACTTTTTTACACTGACCACTGCAGGTTGAATGATGTTGTTTATGAAATAAATAAATTTTAAAAAAGAACAGGCACCAGATGTTGGTGCTATTTGTTCATTCATCTTGTATATATCAGTAGTTTTAGAAGAATCCCTGATACTATTCAGTGGCAGAGATGTGCAAACATATGGAAAACTCAAAAGGGGAGAATACAAGTAGCCTTCGACTCGCAACAGTTCATTTAGTGAACCGTTCCAAGTTACAACGGCACTGAAAAAAAGTGACTTATGACCTTTTCTCACACTGACGACAGTTGCAGTGTCACACGATCAAAATTCAGACACTTGGCAACTGGCATTTATTTATGACCGTTGCCATGTCCTGGAGTCATGTGATCACCTTTTGTGACCTTCTGACCAGCAAAGTCAGAGAAAACCAAAAGCTCACTTCCAAAGCGCTCAGTGGCTTTCGCAGACAGTCATTATATCCTCCAAGGAATCTTTTTTAGTATTATTGGTCATTACAGGTAGTCCTTGACTTACAACCATTCGTTTAGTGACCAAAGTGACAACCCAAAAATGACCTACAACCGCTTTTCGCACCTATGACCTTTTTCAGCATCCCCATGGTCATGTGATCAAAGTCCAGATGTTTGGGAACTGGTTCATATTTAGGATGGCTGCAGTGTCCCCGAGGTCACGTGATCAGCTTCTACGACCTTCTTGCATGCGAAGTCAATGGAGAAGCCAGATTCACTTAACAACCTTGCAACTTAACAACTGCAGTGATTCAGTTAACAACTGTGGCAGGAAAGGTTGTAAAATGGGACAAAACTCATTTAACAATTGGGTTGCTTAGCAACCGAAATTCTGGGCTCAATTGTAGCCGAGGGCTACCTGTACTCTTTCATACAACTCAAAGCTCATTACTATCAACCCAACTCAAGATGGTTGGATGGTACTGGCTTGGATTCTTGGGTGATTTTTTGTCATCCCCTTGCAGTACTAGTTGAGAACAAAAAAAAATCACATTTCTTCCCCCCCCCCCACTCATTCTCCTTTGTGGTTTTGATTAGGCTATTTTTAGACACAGGTTTAGCACCCTTTCAGAAGAGGGCTATACTTGTTTTCAGAAATAGCCTGACGGATCAACAGCCATGGAGGAGGGATTGCACTAAGCAGGAAAATTGGGGCCATCTTATCCATTTCATCCTGTGCACCCCGCTGCACTTACGGTCTGAGCAACTTGACAACTCAGTTGAGCAACTTGACAAGTGACTAAAACTGTTGTTCTGAGCAACTGCCAACCCTTGCTCAGTCTCACTCCATCCTGGGTTAAGGAGAAGGTAGCTATTTTCCTGCCAATACATTGGAGAGGGAAAATAATTGGATAAACTTTGTCTGCCAAGATGCATAAGGTTAGCATCCTTTGTTAGCCTTGTTAGAACAGAGGCAGTACAATTAATGCTGGCATATTTTTTGGGCAGCTCGGAGACTGATGGATGGCACTTTAAATGCGGCCATCTGGAAAAACTGTATAAGATGCTACAAATCACTTCCTAATCACCCGCTGTCATTAGGGGCTATGACTGGGCCCAGCTAAAACTGGAGAAAACTGTTCTGTTTCATTCAACTTTGTGACTGCAAAATATGGAATAAAAAACAGGTTGCTATTCCACATTAGTGGATATGAACTCACACATCTGTTACTGCCACAAGCAAAGACCATGCTCTCTAGTGACGTTTAACAGATACTAAAATTGTAGTTATTTCCCTAAGCAAAGGAATAAAAGTAGATTTTATTGGAGCAATTTATGGCTAGAATGCTAAGCACCTGTGAGACTTCCTGGTCCTTTACTAGCAGACCTGTAAATCAAGCAATGTGTGCAGTTTAAATCAATACTATTTCAGTGGCTCCTATCAAATGTGAATGTAAATTCTTACTCAGCCAGGGTATTGAGGATGGCATAGTAAATTCAGTTTTCCTTGGAAATCTCAAGATTAATCCTTGATATTTCAGAAGGACTCAAGTGTTTTTTGAATCTCATCTACTGATGTCCGGGTTTTCTTCTGAACCAAAAACAAGTAGTAGTAATGGAAGAGATACTCATTTGGTGATGCATTAAGCTGAAGCCCGTTGTTTTTAACCAGGGGTAAATGTTTGATAACTGGCCAGCAGCTGATTGGAGTACAAGGGGTCAGGACTCTCAGTGACTTGCAAAACTCCAGAAATTTTTAACAATAGGTTTTCACGAGCAGCATGAGCCAGGATAGTACACCACTGTTTTTAATTCTTTCTTTATTAGTAGATGTAAGGTGCCTAGAGTCTTTGGGAATAGTGCGGCATAGAAATCACAAACGCATGTACATATCCAGAAAATAGATTATTCTTACAAGGTTTATATGTACAGTACATTCCAGGCAGACTAAAGATACTCTTAGTCTGGGTTTATTTATTCACTCACTCATTCAGTTTAAATTTAAAAAGCCAGTTTGGTGTAGTGGTTAAGGTGCTGGCCTATAAACCAGGAGGCTGTGAGATCTAGTCCCACTTTAGGCATAAAAGCAGGCTGGGTTTGGGCCAGATACTCTCAGCCCAACTCACCTCACAGGATTGTTGTTGTGATGAAGATAGGGGAAGGAAGGAATATGAGATATGTTGGCTGTCTTGAGTTAACTTCTAAAGTACAGGTTGTCCTTCATTTCATTTCATTTATTAGATTTATATACCGCCCCATTCCAAGGACTCGGGGCGGTTTACACTTAAAAATTCTT
>JANHFL010001788.1:11921-24558 GCA_032468155.1 Oxyrhabdium leporinum | reverse complement strand
TAAACAGTTTACAGAGTAAGCATATTTTCCCCAACAGTCTGGATCCTTATTTTACCGACCTCGGAAGGCTAGAAGGCTGAGTCAACTTTGAGCCGGTCAGGATCGAACCGCTGGCAGTTGCCAGAATTAGCCTGCAATACTGCATTATAACCATTGCGCCACCATGACTCATGACAGCAGCTGGAAAGAGTATCCTGGGGTCATGTGATCACCATTTGCGACCTACCAATGGGTGAAGCTGGATTCACTTAATGACTGCATGATTCATTTAACAGGTGCAGTGATTCACTTAACAACCATGGCAAAAAGATTGTAAATTCAGGCACCGCTCACTTAGCAACCACCTCACTTAGCAATGAAAATTCTGGTCCCAATTCTGGTTGTCAATCAAGGACTATCTGTAAGGTCAAGGTGGGGGAACAACTAGATCTATAGGGGAATGTTATTCCAAAGGGGAGGTGCAGCCATGCTCCCACTTTCCAGGTAAAAGCTATTTGCTTAAGGCTTCCCAGTTTGAAATGCGGTCAAGCTCATTCCTGTGCCCATAACAAGGGTGCCTGCCTTTTAATCTGGAGGGAGTCACTCAGGAAATGTGAATTAGTCTCTTTCCTTAAAAATACTGAGCCAAAGCTGGTCCATTTTAACCCTGCTAATTCTTCCAAAAGACACTTGGAATATAAGTTTTGGGAAAGCTGGTAGCTTGAACAAACTAAGCAAGGTTGTGTCTCTAATAAAAACTCAGGCCAAAGTAAAAGGGCTGTCTTGGTGTTAATCTCATGGGGTATCCATCAGCTTTCTCCTGCCCCAAAGTCCTGATTAGAAATGTATCTGGAAAGAAGGGATGGGAAACCTTGTCTTGGCTGGTGAACTTGGGGACGTCTGTTGGTTGCAGGAGACAAGATTGAACTTACCTTCCCTGTCTTGGATGGTCCCTGTCCTTGTCTTTTGGAAGTTAAACAGAAGACAGACAGAAAAGAATCAAAATGTAATTTAGGACTTTATAGCTCACCTCCTCCACACTTTGGGGAATCTCCAAAGTTCAAAATGATGCAAAGGGAAATATAAGGGAAGATGATCCCCCAATGTAAACATATGGCTATTTTCAGTTGTTTAAAATATTGACTGTTGCCAGACAAGTTTTAATTCAGATGCCATAATTAAGACATAGGAGGAGACATCAGAGCAGAGTCAGGGCTAAAGAGATGGGAGAAGACTTTGCAAAATTATGCAAATTGTGTTTGGGTCCTGTAAAATCAGAGAACCGAAATGCCCAGTTGCTAAGAAAGGTCTCTGGTTTCAATGGGGCGGGGGATGATTGAAAGCGATGAATGCAGCAGAACTGGGGAATAAGTGCCCAAATTTGATGTCCTTCGTTATTGTCAGGATTCTCTCAATGAAGAAAAACAATCCAGGCTATTGCACCTGAAGGTAAAGACTGCCTACGTATACCATTCTAGAACTGTGGGAATAAAGAGTTGCACAAATATAGCTTCTTTCCAGAATAAAGTATTAGTGGTCTGCTTGCTTCTCTCACATCTGATTGAAAGCCCATGGAGAAGTTGATTGTCAAAATGAGGAGGGGGTGATGAATAGGAAAGGACTTTAAGGAACAAACCACTGATTGGAGAAGGCAAATCCTGGGAGAAAAAGACTGGATAAAGATTGACTAGTGATTAGGATGGAAAGTATGTGCCCAACATTCTCCAGAAAATATCCAGTCACATTCACAATAGGCCACTGACCACACTTACAAGAGAATGGGTGGGAAAGCGTTAGAGATCTTCACGTACCTTGAAGCTGTTGAACTGACATTGTTGGATTGAGGAGGAGACGCGCTATGATTGGTAGGAGAAGCATGTCACAGATCCCATCTACGAGTTTCATCTGGCGGACCTGGGAAAAGAGATTTTTCTGCAGTGCAGCCTACCCCTTGGAATATCATCTCACTGGAACGTAGGTTGACTCCAATCTGGTCTTTATGAATATGGCTCTGCCACCATGCTTGGTGGCCCAAGAACGCTGAAAAGCTTTTACAATAATTGTGTTGCGTTGATGTTGAGCTAGTTTGGTCTAGTGTGGGAGTGGACAACTGTGGCCAAGAATTCTGGGAATTGAAGTCCACAGGTCAAAAAGTTGCCCTAGTTTATTTATTTATTAAATTTATATACCGCCCCATTCCGAGTTGTCCATACCTCGCCTAGTGGTTAAAGCACCAGGGTAGTAATTGGAAGACTGAGTTCTAGTCCCACCTTAGGCATGAAGGCAACCGGGTGACTTTAGGCCAATCACCTCACAGGGTTGTCACTGTGTGGAAAATAGCAGGAGGAAGGAATATTAGGTACGCTCGCTGCCTTCAGTTATTTATAAAGTAATAAAAGCGGAAGAGATAGCTAATAAATGAAATAAAATGTAAGGATGGATTGTGCTGCTGATCATTGTTGTTTTTGTTTTAAAGGTTTGGCTTGTTTGTGTGTCGACATAACAGGCTGTGACAATAATCTTGAGAGACAGGAAAAAGAGCCTCAGCCCAGACAACGGTCCGATCAATGAAATCTGAGCTCAAGCTGGAAACGTCATTTTGAGAAAGCATCTCAGAACTGACCAGAGTTGAACTGCATAGATGACATGAGCAGACATACAAATTGAATCAATAAATTACTAAAATGAGAATACAGGTAGTCCTCAATTTACGACTGCTATTGAGCCCAAAATTTCTGTGGCTAAGTGAGGAGATTTGTTAGGCGAGTTTTGCTCCATTTTACAACCTCTCGTGCCCCAAGTGCAGAATCACTGCATTCGTTA
Organism: Oxyrhabdium leporinum; assembly: GCA_032468155.1. Taxonomy (NCBI): domain Eukaryota; kingdom Metazoa; phylum Chordata; class Lepidosauria; order Squamata; family Cyclocoridae; genus Oxyrhabdium; species Oxyrhabdium leporinum. The sequence goes on along the minus strand of JANHFL010001788.1, from coordinate 21,756 downwards.
AATGAGTAACACGGTTGCTAAGTGAACCTGTCTTCCCTATTGACTTGGCTTGTCAGAAGGTTGCAAAGGAGGATCATGTGACCCACGGGACCCATCAACCATCGTAAATATGAGTAGTTGCCAAGCATCTTAATTTCGATCCCATGACCATGGGGAGACTATAATGGTTGTAAATGTGAAAAACGGTCATAAGTCAGTGATGTTGTAACTTCGAACAATCACTAAGCGAACTGTTGTGAGGATTACCTGTATTACCTGGGAAATGAGGCTAACATAGCACAACCTAACAATATGGTGAAGGTGGGCAGCCTCAGTTGTGGTTTCCTAGCAAACTGCACATACTTAGAAGGTGAAAGAGAAATAGCCATGATTCCATATGGCATCTTGAATAAGTATCGTTGGTTGTCCAGTTGGCATCCTGTGTCCATTTGTGGAGCTCAAAGCCAAAATACGGTAGCTTATAATAATAATTCCTCTGCAAAAGGAAGCTTGGGGCTTTGGAAGAGAGTGGGTTCAGTGCTTTAGAATCCAAGTTTATTTATGGTTATCTTGTGATTTATGGTTTTTAATTTTCATTTAGATGGTTACTGAGGATGCTTATTTTGTCTGCTTTTAACCCGGGTTATGGATTTGTACCCTGTTCAATTGGTTTGACTGGAATAGCTCACAAGTTCTGTATAGAACTCCGTATCCTCGGAATTGTTTACGGAGGGATGCTGCCAATTTCTTTTGGTTTAGAAAGCCACATTTCTTTTTTTGTGCAAATCTGGCAGACAAAGCCAACGCCATCCATGTTTGAAATCAAATGTATAACTGTAAAAAAAAACAACCCAGAATTTTCCTTTAATGAAATAAATTTTAATAAATCTGTTAGTCTGTAAGATGCTAGAGGAGTACTGTTTTTGCCCCACGTTGTTTATCCTGAGTCTGTGCTAGTTTGACTGCAGGAGAAACTTAAAAAGTCACATAATAATTATTATTATTCTTTTAAGAAGAGATTGGACAGCCATTTGTCGAGAACGGTATAGGATCTCCTGCTTGAGCAGTGGGGTTGGACTAGAAGACCTCCAAGGTCCCTCCCAACTCTGTTATTCTGTAATTCCTTAAATGCAACTGATCCCTGTCTATGTGCCCTGGTGAAAATTAGCTTCCCGTCATGAAATGCGTTTGAGGGTTGTTTCTTCCAAGGCTCACCAGAGGGTGCCAATGCTTCATTTAGCCTAAGACATTGCCCTAATTTTTCCAAGCTGTCCCTCTCCCCTCAGTTTTCCCGCTGAAACAGAGGTAATTGTAGACTCATCAATAATGGAGGGAAGTAGCTTTGTCGTTGTTATCTTGCCCTTTCATTGCAAGAACGCTATGGCATTTCTGACTTGCTACATGGCACAGCCAGACACCCCCCCCACACCTCCCACCAACTTAGCGCCTCACTAAATTGACACCACAGCCATAGAACATTGCTATTTTAAAATGTTTATTTATCTCGTTGATTAAAGTTTTGGATGTCTGAGTGGGAAGAGTGAAAGGAGGTATTTACAGAGAAAAAAAAACAAAACCGCTTGGACCTGTCCAGGGTAAAAAGTGCCCACATGTCCCAGTTTGCAGAGGATCGTCTTCTATTAAAAGCATCCTCTGCTGGAAGAATTGTCCGAGCCGGATGGAAGAAAAGAGCAAACCAGAAGAAGGAAATGCAGAGCGAGACCCTTGAAGGAGACCGTCAGCCATTAGCATTTGCACATCTTATTCAAAGCAGGGCCTTCTGATGAATTCTGTTTCTCTGGGAATGTCATTGTTGCTCATCACTGTTGCTTCCATCCAAAAGGCATATTCTATATGTTCATTTCACATGTTGCCAATGCTGCAAAAGGAGGGAGTTGGACTATATAACCAAGAGAGTATGACAAGCACGTAACTCTCTTCCCAATGATCATAGAAACCCTGGAAGGCAGTTTGTCTCAACTATCTTCCATGACTCCATACAGGTAGTCCTCGACTTATGACTTGCGATTGAACCTGGAATTATGCTGGTCATTAAGTAGCTCACCATGTGATGTGACCGATTTTATTTATTTGCAATGGTTTATTTATTTGCAATTTTATTTATTTGCAGTGTTGCTAAACAAAGAGGGTTGTGAACGCATTGCCCACAATGGAAGTCATTTTGCTAGAAACTGGAAGAAAATGCCGGTTTCCAGCAAAAGTGTCATAAAATATTGACAATGCTGCAAATGGCAATAAATGCAATCTGGTTGGCGAGCATCAAAAATGCAATTGCGTAACTGCAGGGGTCCCAACCATTGGAAATTCGTATCTGGCTCGTAAGTACCTTTTTGGGGGTCCATCATAACTTTCAACATTTGCTGACCAACCGGTCGTAAATCAAGGACTACCAGTTCATCCGAGCAAAATGGTGTCCCCTATTCCTGTTCCACCAGTTCTGTCTCTTTCCCCATTTCCTAGTCAAATGAAGTTCTACTTTCTTCCTTGCCAAGCCCTAATAATCTTTTGGCCTGTGGTGTCTGCCTTCCCTAAACGATGAACACCCGAGACAAGAAGGGCCCCACCTGAGAGACTGCTCTTCAGCTGCTCTCTCATTCATCTCCTCATCTGATGAAAATAGGGACCACAGAACGAAGCAGAAAGCATTCTGTGCCACCTACAACATAGGCGGGTCCTTAGGGGAGAGGTCAACCTTAAAACTGGACGCTCCTAGTCTATGGCGGGACCACTCTCAAGAGTTCTGCTCGCTGCACTTCTAAAACAGTATTGGACCGCTGAAAAAAAGATGGAGGAAAAAGATGGCTTCAGTATCTCCCCTACAATATTTTACTCTTAGCTCTTTCCAGTTTTGCGGGCCGACCTGGGGGGAGGGGGGCAGGGGGAAGGAACTGGTTCCACCTGAGCGGCTAGCAAGTGTGTAGCTCCATTTGTGCAAGCGGCGGGCACGCTCACCCGCCGCGCATGCAAATGGGGTGCACATGCTTACCCACCACTCACGCAAATGGAGCAGATGCGCAGGTACTCCCCCGCTGCTCACCCAAGTGGGGATGGGCACGCTCGCCCACCGCTTCTGCGGCCCGGTTCCGAACGGCTCACAGCCCAGGGGATGGGGACTTCTGCTCTAGATAATCTTTAAAAAGGCAAACAAGAAGGGAAGGAACACGTAGTATGGAGAAGATGAACAATAGGGTAATTGTTATTATCATAATACCACTTTACCCCACAAAGATGAATGGTGGATGATTCAGGCCATTGGAAAAAATAGCTTTACACCTAAGCTAATGAAAGTGTGGGATTTGTTGCCTCCCGCTGTAGAGATGGCTAACGTAAAGAGCTTTAGGAGATGTAATTCAGCTGTTGGTGCCTATGAGCTCCGATGACTGTTTATCAGAGAGACAGCAAGACACCTCTGGATACCTGTTGCTAAACATAGAAGAGTTATTGTTGCCAACGGTGAGAAACAGGATGCAGCAGCCCCAGACTTTGCTCTGACTCCAGCAGGGCTCTGCTTACAATTTCCTTCTCCTTCCCATCTCCCCATCTCTGCACTTCCAGGGATGAATTGAGCATGGGAATTTGACTCTGGCTCAAATGACTACCAGAGCTGCAGCAGTAGTAGTAATTTCTACTGCAGTTGCGCTCAGAATTGGTTGACAAAGTGATGAAGGCATCAGGATAGAAACCAGGAGGCCAGGAATGAAGAGGCAAAGTCAGCTGGATGACCTTGGGCCGGTCACTCGTTCTTAGCTCTACGAAGAAGGCAAAGATAAACCTTTCCAAAAATATTGCTATTAAAATTGCATGCATTTGTCCGAGCAGGCGCCAGAAGTCAAAACTAATTCAAGGCTGCGCTCGCACACACCTCTCCCCCTTTGGAAGGTCTCTTGAGGTCTTCACCCAAAGCTTTAGAGATGGTATATGTACCTGGGGGCTCTGGGGACCCATCTTGGCCTCAGAGAACGGAGTAACCAACTGACATCTGTCTTTGTAGAGGCCAAATCCAAGTGCCAGTCAGACGCCTCGAAGGAATGGAATGCAAGGGTCACTCAGATGCAGAAAGTGCATAGCTCCAAATTGCCACCCATTCCCACTTTCTTTCTTTAAACAAGAAACCTTTGCAAACCTATCTGAAGCATCATAATGAGCAGTCCAAAGCAACACGGACTAATAATCTGCAGGGCCTCAAAACCAGGTTTGTTAAGAAGAAGAAAAAGCCCGCCAGATGAGATGTGAAATGTTTCACAAACAATCTCTAGGACATTAATTTGAAGGACGGAAGACCAAGATTCTTAGAACTAAAAGGAAGAAATACAAAATGGGTTTATTTAAGCAAAGTTAAAATAGATATGTTATCTCTGGTAACCCCTTAATAGACTTTTTGCTGATATCAGCACTGAAATGAGGAGGGTTGTATTTGTTTGTAAATAAGAGATGGAGTATGGGAGGAAGAGATCATCTGTTGTATTTTAAGAGATAATTATTTACTAAAATTATTATTTTTATATTTTAATGAAGGGGAAAGTCACTTAGAATAGAATAACAGTTGGAAGGGACCTTCGTCCAACCCCGTTTAGGCAGGAAACCCTTCTTTATATATTACTTTCTTTACTATATTCTTATTTTTCTTTTCTATTTTTCTCCCCCCCCTTTCTGCGCCTTCTATTGATTCTTTTTATTCCTTCATGTTTTGAGTTTGTATTAGCTTTTATTGCAAATTGTAATCTTTAATAAAATTACTATATACAGTGTAAAAACACACAAAAAAATCTGTATTTTAGAATGTTTCACAAAGATGCTATTTTCAGTGAAGATTTAAGAGAAGGGAGAAAAATAGAAGCCTACAAAATGAAAAGACATCAAGCTAAATCTTCAGACTCTGAAAAGCTTTGCCTCACCTCTGAAAGATTCAAGGATTTATTTGTCTCTGGTGGAAAGGATTAAATGGGGTCATCCACCATGCTTGGCCCGCTTGTACACAAAGGGAGCTCAGGGAGGATTTCATCTATCAGTGGAATAGAGCAGAAAAGTAGAGGGGTGAGAAGCTTGATAATTGTTTCTGCTGCTTTCTTCCTATGCAACTCTCCCGAGCAATTGTTAAAACAATCCATGATCACCAAACTGATTATGTCCTATCAGGATAAATCGACACATTTCAACTTTATCCAAAGTGGCAGCAACTAATTCATATGGCAGCATCTTGTTCTTTCTCCAGAAGTCCCTTTGGTTTGGACAAATTCAAAGATTTAATTTATCAACTACAGTCATGTGACTTTTCAGTTTCCAGAATATGACAATTACAGCTAGACACACACTGAGACAGAGAGAGGGGGAGGGGGGAGAGGGGGAGAGAGAGGGAGAAAGAGAGAGAGACAGACAGACAGACAGAGAGAGAAAAGCACTGCATCATCTTGATAGCAGAAATACAGAAGCATTGGAAGGTAGGACATCATTAGTTGTCTCCAAAATGGAATATTGCAGTTTGCTTTACGTGGGGCTGCTTGTGAAGATAATTTGGAAATCTCTGTTGGTAATAAGGTGGCTGCCACGTTGGGACCAGAGCAACTGGCTATCAGTTCATTACTAGGCTTAATGATAGTTCACTGAATCGTGTGAGGTAGGGCCTTCTCAGCAAATCCAGTTAACAGAATTCCTTCTACCTGGTTTCTGTTAGCCTCCCCGGCAACCTGTTTTTAACCCCGGACGTAGTTTCTGTCATTCACAACAATTCCCTTTAGTAACAGTACACTTCTCTGAACTATCACATAGAACAGTGTTTTTCAAACTTGACAGCTTTAAGATGTGTGGACTTCAACTCCCAGAATCCCGCAGCCAGCCATGTTTGAAAAACACTTGAAGGAGAACCTTCCAACTTTGTGGATGCCACATTGTGGATGCCAACATTGTGGATGCCACATTGTGAAGCTTTGCCCTGAAAAGCAGTTTATAAACATTTTAGATAAATATTTCTGACAAAATCTTTGTCAGATGCATATATCCGGTATGTCTACAGGGAGACATTTGTAAGGAGATGGACTTCTACTAGTGAATATATGTCCCTGTGGAAGACTGCTATAGTCTACAGTGCTTTTCAAATATGGTAGAATGACAAGAGCTCTGAATATTTCTACCTGAAGGATGCCAAAGGAAAGGAAGACTCATCTAGAGACTATTAAGCTCAAACTAAGATAACTGTCCTAAGCACCCATTGACCCATCACGACAGGAAACTCTTGTTTCTACCATCGGTGGTTCTTAAGAGAGGTTCTAGGAGCTCTTCTGAAGGGTGACCTTGGAAGAACAGAGTTGTGAACGTATTATTACTAACTATGAAGCATTTCCGGTTACCTGTTCAGACCACTCTTTTCTTTTCCTACTTCTATCCCAGTAGGCTATCTTCATGCAGATGAAGTAGCTGGGAAGGTATCTATCACTTGGGCTCCCTGGCAAGGCTGGGATTTTGAAAAAAAAAAAAAAAGTCTGTCAATGTCATCCTAGGTATGTCTCCCCAAAAGAAAGACTTAGGTTCTGGGTGAGATTTACTCCTTACGGCTGCAGCCTAAATCTACTAAGTGTTTGAGGAAGCCCAGACAAAAGGATGGTAATCCAATTTTCTTCTAAATCTAAATATTGCAAAATCATTGGACTGGATCCAATTTTATGATCATTTTTGTGACGGTCATTAAGCGAACAAGGCTTAATGTCATTAAGTGAACCAATTATTCACTATGGGATTCTTTTTTGCTGGAAACTTGAAGTAAATGTGGGGGTTTTTTTTGACAAAAACATCATAAATTGTGGTCACATGACTGTCAGGCACTGCAAACGGCCATAAATGCGGACTGGTTGCAGACATACAAAATGCGGTCATGTGACCAGGAGATAGCAGATCTTGGAAACTGGGTCGTAGGTACCTTTTGGGGGAATCTGTTGTAATAAATGACTGGCTGTAAGTGAAGGATTACCTGTAAGGCAGAGATCTCTAAAAAGTTATGCTATCCCAGCCTTTCCAAACCTGCCTTTCTGACACAGTTTCTTGCCCGTCTCTAAGATGGAGGGCTTATTTTAGCCATCCTGGATTTACTCAGCATTGCAATGAGCTAAACTGGTCTTCTGCTGACTTGCTTAGTGTTGACTCGCTTTCCCCAACACTTGTAATACTCATCTGCTTGTTAAAACTCTTGGCATTATCTAAGTAATTAAATAGTAGTTGTAATTCTATTGGTCTTAGTGCAGCCCACAGGCCAATGTCAACAGAAGGCTTAAGCCTTCATATTTTACCTCAGAGAGGTAGGTGGTTTTGCCATTGGCTAAGTGGAGGCTTTGTGAGGAGTCAATATCAGACCCTAGATGGAAATGGTTATTTCTACAAGGTGTTGATGGTTGCCTCTCTCTGCTCACTGCGATGCTGCTCACCTCCACTTTGCACCTTTGGTCAGAGGGTTAGCACCAAGCTGTAGTTCCTGGCGATTTTAATTAGGGTCCTATATCTGCCTCTCATTCTGCATTGGTTTCAGTGTTTGGCGCTCACCAGATTAGCTACGCAGTGGATTGCTACAACCCATCCCGGCTTTCTTGGCACCTAGTCTGAAATTCGCCCTTACCCCCTTACTCTTTTGTGGCCTCCGTCAGGCAGTGCTCAGCCCCATCACTACCCCGTGGCCGCCCCTTGCAGCCTTTCCGTGGTGGCTCCACCCAGGAATTGTGGATGATTGTGCCGCCAGGTGCGGGATCGACTTGGAGCGCTGACACCACTCGCTTTTTCAGCTTGCTGCGGAGCACGTTGCGCAGTTTCTGGCGGGTAAAGGCATAAAGGAGTGGGTGGAAGATGGTTGTACCGTAGGCCATGGCCAGGAAGGAGATGCGCAGCTTGCCCAGCAAGGGGCTAGGCCCGAGGCAGAGAATGAGCAAGTTGACAACGGACAGAGGTGCCCAGCACAACAGGAACGTTGAGATGATTAGTAGGGACATGCGGAAAACACGCCTCTGGCGCTCCCTCCGGTCACGGTGGCGCTTTACCGCCCGACGCAGTGCGATGATCACAGAGACAGAAGCCTGTACACCCATTGGGGGTGGAGCTTGGAGCGCGGGCATTGGCTGGGACAGCCTCTTGGCTTCTCCGGCACTGATCATGCTGCTGCTGCTACTCAGCTCTACGGCTTTCCGCCGCTTCCTCTTTTTCGTCTTGCGACGCTGGCTGCGCTTAAAGGTGCTGCCAATGCTGATATTGAGGGCCTGCAGGATCTTGGCGTAGGTCACCAGCATGACCGCCACGGCTGCAAAAAAAGTGGGGATCTGGATGGCAAGATGGTAGGAGGTGCCAAGCTCAGCGTGGAACTCTTCCGGGCCAACACACAGCACGGTACGGTTTTGCCACACGCTGGCGTGTCCAAACTCGCCCTCGAGGAAGGGTATAAAAAACACAGTCAGGGATAGCACCCAGACTCCAGCCAGGAGTAGAATTGCACGGGCTGGAGTGAGCACGCGCTGTGCGGGGCGAACCGAAATGTCGTAACGGTCCAAGCTGATCACCAGGACGTTGGTGGCTGTTGCCACGCTGCTGAAGGTGATGCAGGCCTCGTGGAAGCAGCAGAAGAGGGTGGCAGCACGATCGGGCGGCACCAATATGACCACCATGGTGAGAGGTGCACACACCACGCAGATGAGCACGTCTAGTACATGCAAGTTCATAGTCACCATGTTGCTGACCGAGTCAACCAAGCCAGCTTGCAGGCAGTAGAGAACCAATACTGTGAGGTTGCTGCTGACCCCTAGAACAATTTCCAGCATTAGGAAGCCTGTCAGGGACACCTGGAAGCCCAATGGGTAGGGCAGGGACCAACTGGGGTCGGGGGTTACCCCGTCTGTTGTCTCCAGGATGGTGTCAAACATGGGACTCTCCATGGTTGAAAGAGGCAGAAGCACGTGGGCATAGTCCTTGGACTGAGCTGAGCGTTACAGACAGCAACCTTACCTGTGGGGAGAGAGAGAGAGAGAGAGAGATCATCAAGTACCATAAAGGTAGCAACATTTATTTTTTCAACAACGCACTAAACGCACAAATATCCTGCCCTGAAAATATCATCTTAAAACATCACAAGAAGGCCAAGTTCGGGCAAGATTTTATTCCTGGTTGTGGTATCGATTCATTTTCTGGGTTCCTAGGATACATGAAGCCACAAGATGGATTGGGTTTGCACAGTGTACTCAATAATGGAAGAAGAAACATGCACCCAATATTAAAACTAATGAAGCTTAGCATGTTGCACACATGTTGTTGCTAAGGCCTTAACAGCCTGTTTCAGTTTCTTGTGTGAATCAAACCAATTAATCCTGCAGAAAGGTGAATTTGTTTTTTTAAAGTAAGACATTTCAGCACCGTCATTTGAAAAGAAGATGCAATCTGTGCATGTATTTTTTGCTGCACATGAATGTCTTTTGTGTAGAAGAAGAGGACTTACAGGATCAAACATTTTGAAGTTTCTCTATAATTTAGGATCACTTGAGCTCCCTTTTCAAGGAAGAGGTCATCACCCGTTTTCCTTAGCAAGACTTCACCTATGTCCTAAAGGTGCTTGGTTTTTTTTTCCCTCAGGAGGCAACTGGACTTTCCTGTATCCTCAGGGTCACCTGAGTAGTGCTAATGGTCCCTACAAGACTACAGGAACCAGAGCACTACTCAGGACACAGATAAACCTCCAAGTGCCTCAATGACCCTCTAAAAGTATGCAAATGACCAGCTGTCTGCAAAAAACATAAATCCTTCCATTCCCCACCATCCTGTCAGAGCTGAAGAAGCTTCTTGGATGAGAAGCGAAATGTCTTCAATCCCCCCCACC